>JACAXG010000076.1:2386021-2590613 GCA_018881555.1 Amblyornis subalaris
CTGCTCCCGCCTCGCCCGGCCCGGGGCGCGCGCGCGCGCTCGGCGGGAAAAAGGGGAGAGGCGGGAGGGAGCGGCGAGGGAGGCGGGAGCGCCTGCGCGTGCGCGCGGCACGGCCGCCCGCCGCCCGCGCGCGCCAGGCAACCGTTGCCGTGGCGACCGCAACGGCCCGCGCGCGCGGGGAGCGCGGCCCCGCCCCTCATGGCCCCGCCGCCCTCACGGTCCCTCATGGACCCACAGCTCCTCACACACCCACAATTATCATGGGCCCACAGCCCCTCACGGACCCACAACCATCACGGTCCTCCCGCCCTCTCAGCCCTGCCGCTGTCATCCCCTACCCCACCCTGAGGGGCAGGTGGTGACCTGGGCTGTGGCTGCCGAGCGAGCACCAGGGTCCAGCGCGTGGGAGTCATGACGGAGAAAGAGCCTCTTTGGTTAAAAATGGGGTGAACGAGTGCAACTTGAGCCGTGTCCCATTCCATGTTGCCCAGTGACCTGTCAGGCAGGTCCTGGTCCTCCTAACCCGCAGCCCAGGGGACCTGTGGGGTCTGTGGGTGTTCAGGGAACCAGCCCGGGGTCTCGGAGGTTTGGGGAACTGGCTCCTGGGTAGGACTGCTGGAACTGGGGCTGCTGAGCCCCCCACCCCATCCCTATCCCAGCCTCACCCAAAGCCAGGTGGTGCCAGCGGTGTCACAACCCCTTGATATCTTCACCTGGCCTTCCCTTTGGATGCAGGGAAGCACAGAAATGCCAAAGAAACTTCGTCTCTAGACAAAAATCATCAGCTGAGGAAACATTTAGGTGCATGACAGATGTACTAAATCAGGTGTTTTCTTAAGGGCAGGAAGGGTTTGAGATATCTCCCTTCTGCCAGCAAGGCTCAATAAAACTGGGTATCAGCAATACTTTTCTTCATGGTATTACAAATAATGTCCTTCAAGACTTGCTGAGTTACTCCCTGCTTACCATCAAAGGATGCCAAAGACRGTTTTCAGGCTGAAGCCTGACTTACACATCTTATGTGTTTCTTGGCAAAAAGAGAATTTCTTTCCCTGCTTTATGCCATGATCTGTAACAACAGCAAGAAATGTGTGACAGGTACAAGATGTGGTTGTGTTTTGCTGTTAGACGCTCTTGCCTCCCAGCCCTGTCCAGAGGCTGCTGTCCTGCTGCCCGCATGGCGAGCAGAGGTCACAGAGTCACAGAATAGGATCACGGAATATCCTGAGCTGGAAGGGACCCACAGGGATCATGGAGTCCAACTCCTGGCCCTGCACAGACACCGCAACAATCCCACCCTGTGCCTGAGAGTGTTGTCCAAATGCTGCTGGAGCTCAGATGGCCTTGGGGAAGGGCCAAGGGAAGCCTGTTCAGTGCCCACCACCCTCTGCGGGAAGAACTTTTTCCTGATATCCAACCTAACCCTCTCTGACACAGCTCCAGCCATTCCCTCGGGTCCTGTCCCTGGACACAGGGAGCAGAGATCGGAGCTGTCCCTCGGGAGGAAGTTGTTGACAGCACTGAGATCTCCTCTCAGTCTCCTCCAGGCTGAGCAAGCCAAGAGCTCTCAGTCGCTCCTCACTCGGCTTCCCCTCCAGACCCTTCACCATCTTCGTAGCCTCCTTTGGATGCTCTCCAAAAGCTTTAGATCTTCTTTATATCGTGGTGCCCAAAACTCCGTGCAGTTTTGGGCACCGCTGTGCACCAGGCTCGTGATCAAAACCGGATCCTGCAGATTAACTCACTTGACAAGTGAGTTTTAGGGCTCGTCTGAAAAGTGAAGCTGCATGATTGAGCTTCGAGCCTTTAATGCCTGCGCCGGCCAGATGAATTATCTTCATATCCATCTACTGAAACCACGATTATAAGTTTAGCTGCACAACAGCGATAGCAGACTGACCTTATTCTACCTAATTTTGTTATGATTCTCATAAATTATTTTTCTGCTGCATGTATCTGGTAGATTATATAAATATTTCAGAATCATTAAAGATTCATTTGGGTCTGTCTTAAGATTCAACACTTATTTCCCTGTGTCTTCTCAGAGTGCAAGGGGAGGGCATTCTTTGTTTGTGTCACCAGGAAATATGACCTGGTGTCCAAAGGTTATTCCAGCCTCTATCACTCTTCCATATTGCAGGATTGCGTGCAATTAAAATATCTTTGCAAACAACTTGCTGGTTGTTTTATAATCTCCGTCCGAAGGGTTCGGTTTTCAACACGGTGGTTACAGGCTGCCGTTTYGTGGCGTTATCATTAAAACAAGCTGCTCTTGTTTTTAGATTAAGCCTTAAGGCCCAATCCAAATCCCCTTATATTCGAGAAGAATGTTTTCATTTTCGTGGTGGATTGAGCATTAGATCCACTGCAGGAACAGAACGGCCCTCGGACTCTTAGAGCAGGTGACCTGTATTGAGGGTGAAGGTGTAACCGGGAGAAAACTGACCTACTTCTTCCTCTGACATATTTTTCCTTGAGTTAAAGAATGGATCCAGTTGTTAAACTTATCAGGAACAAAATATGTTCTAAGAAGGTGGTAGACAACCCCCACGAACCCAAGCCAGTATCACCTTGACCCTTGAAACTCTTGGAATAAATAAGAGGAAAAAGCATAAGGGAGAGTCGTAAGTAGATTGCTCTCCTCTCCCAGGCTTCTGCTGCACATAGGATCCTCGCCTTGGAATTACCTCTTGTTCTGTCCTTTCCCTCCTTTCTGCACCTCTTCCAGTCTGGTGTGGAATGTGCTGCCACTTCTTCCTCTGTGGTAATTCCCTGAAACGCTGGTGTTGAGGGTATTTGCATGTCCTTAAGTGGAAGCTGAAATTGATGTTTTGGGAAACTTTGTAGGTGATGATGAAGTGGTTTGTCAAGAACTCGGCATCATCCCACACCAGCGTCCTCAAACTTGTCTGGGAGATAAAAAGCTGCACTTAAAGTGGGAGGGTCACCAGTGGATTGCTAAGTGTGTTTGCTTTTTCCCTGAGAAAATAAATKACTCTCTCGTATCCAGCAGCAACAAATTCATCTGTAATTTGTGTGCTGCTTCTTTCTTTCTGTGCTCCACTACTAAACATGCTCCAAGGCTTTTCTTCTGGAAAATGATAATACATTGCTTTYCTATATGAAATAATTTTCCTATTAGTCTCCTGGATTCCGCACGCACTGAGAGTGGGTGTACACATGAACTGACACACACTGCACAACTTGTCTTCCAGCAGAGCTCTGAGATTAATTACTAGGAGGCAATTCCTTTGAGAAATCGCCATATTCAAACATGACACCTATTGCAGGTAGCAGAGCTGAACCCTTGTGCTTGTTTTCTGCCATACTGTACGAAAGCCTGGTATTTTGGKTTCTTCCACTGTGTTTCAATTATCAGTATTGAGAGACTATGTGTAGAATAAGAGTGTCAGTCCCCAGAATATCTGATGTCCCCAAGGACAGCAGATCTAAATTAATATTGTAAAAAAATGTATCTTCTTTAAAAATATAATCRTGCTGTGCCCTGGGATCGTACARAGTAGAGATAGTTCCCAGATACACAGAGGAAGCAAGAGTTTCCATTCCTGGAATTGCTTGGGTCAGAAAGGACCTTAAAGATCATCTTGTTCCAACCCCCTGCCATGGGCAGGGACACCTTCCACGGTCCCAGGTTGCTCCATGCCCCATCCCACCTGGCCTTGGACACTTCCAGGGATGGGCAGCCACAGCTTCTCCTCAGCAGCCAATACAGGCAGGTGGCTCTGTCTGGGARGAGGTTTTTTACCTTCAGTCTTGCCCAACAGCTGCTGCCTGTGCTCTCAGGAGCAGTGAGAGAAAATACTCAAACGAATCAACTTTTTTTCCTCTTATCCTTGCAAAATTTCCAAGATGGCCACGAGTGCTGGAGATGGCCCCAGCAGAGCAGTGAGCAGCTCGTGCACGCTCACAGCCCTGGCTGCCTGCAGCTCTCTCCTTAGGGCTCTATTTTCAGCCCTGGACTAATTTTGAACCCTGCTGTAGCTGCTTGCCTGTGCTTAGTTCTGGCAGGGCCTCGTTTGCCCCGGTGCTGAGCACTTAATATCCCCAGCCAGGATTGACTTAGAGCMTGGGCACATCCCGAGGTCACGGCGTGGGGTGGACGCTGGAACCACGGCTGCCTGGGGGGCAGAGGGTCTGTCTCCTCTGTGCCCACAGGATTTAGTATCCTAAATGCATGCACATACTACAGAGAGCAAAAAAAAAAGTTACGTCTTACTAGAAATTCCATGAGGAAAAGGAGATGTGGTCAAAAAGACACTTTGAATATCTCCTGACTGACTGGAGCCTGAGTCCCATCACACGAGGGGGAGTGGGGGTGGCTGGCAGCCTCCTCATGCTCCCGCTGCTCCGACAGCTCCGAATGTCTTTTTCTCCCTTGTATAAAGTAGTTTCCTGTGACAGTCCATCACGGAGCCAGCCTTAAGGAGGAGAGAGCAGGATATTATTCTTAGTAATGGAACCGTCACTTCAGTGCCATTCCCAACAGCACGGGAACAGTTCCGAGGCACAGCGCCGCTGTCAGCAATTCCTCATCTCCAGTTCTGTAGCTGGGCAGGAATATGTGGTGGCAAGGCCTTGTGCATCCGGGAACCACAGGCAACAAGCGATATTTTTCATGTAAATAAAGAAAACAAATGAAGTGCAGGTAGAACTCTATTTCATTCATGGTTTTGTATTATTTCCAAGGTAATGTATATGCAACTCAGCTGTTATGCTGATGAGTGCAACAAGTTATTCMGATTTACTTCTTTTTGCCTGGCTTGAAGTGTTTGATGTGTATCAAACCCAAGAAATGGGATGGACAGGGAGCACTGGCAGCTCTTCTCATAGAGAGGGGCTTCCCCCCAGCCAGGAACGAGCCCCATCGCATTTAAAAGAATACTTGTGTTCAGCACTTATCTTCAAAGTGCTGTGCAAACATTAATTAATGACTCTGTTACTGCCAGGGGGAAGAGCTGGCAGAGGGAGGGGTGACAGCTCGCCCTGCCTGCCTTCCCTGCTGGGAGCCAGACCTTCCTTCTCCGGCTGCGAGGAGCGGGATGCTCCATCACCAGGCCCGCGGTTATCTCTGCAATTACAGCTCTGCAAGTGCTGGTGGTGGGTTCTAAGTGCCTGCATTGATGATAGGAAGGGGTTTAGCCTGTAAGATATTTTTAACTGTGAGATTATTTATTTTTAAAGTCCCTGGACTATGTTTAGGAGGATAACGGGTCAATAGCATTTACAGCCCAGCAGGTTTTCCCAAGAGTCTCATCCCACCGTGCCTTGTCATTCCTCAGGCAACCCCAAGCAGGGAGACCCCAGGGACGAGCTGGGTGAGCACCGAAAGGGTTTTGAGCGTTGTCAGGGTCTAATTAATGAGCAAATGAGATGTTTCTATCTTTCCATGTATCTTTATATTAATTAAACCCTTTTTAGCAACCACATTTGCGTAGTGCTCAGACAAATCAATTTCAATGGGGACTGTTGATTTGCTTTTCCCAGATGATTTCTTTCTAAAATGCATTTTTTTCCTAAGGACACTTTGAGTAAAACTATATTTACCACAACTGTACAACTCTGCAAAGAGAGAACAGCTTATCTCCAACTTTTTCACCACTTAAACATTATGGGAAATCAATGAATAAGTGAAAGGAAGAAGAAATGAACAAGAAAAAAAATCTAATTGAATTCCAAAATGCAACATCTTCCCCCCTGCTCCTGGCTGTGCAAGGTGCAAGAGCCCAGAGCAAGATGGAACACACTCAGCATCGTCATCCCAATAAATGCYGTTGGGATTGCAGAGCAGTGCAAATCTCTGGCACAGCAACAACCTGGCTTCCAGCAACACGGCACAGAGCCCTCCTCTTGCCATGAGCTGGCACATGGTTATCCTCAAAAACAACATCCTGGATCCCTGCTAAGTGTTACCTTTGGGAATTCACGGCCAACGCAGCCAACCTTTTCCAAAAAGCTGTTACAACACGGTGATTTCACCAAAATGTTCTACATCCACCACATGGAGGGAGGCGTTCACCAGGGAACAAATCCGGGGCCGCCTTGTTCCAGGTCCCCTGGGGGATGCACAAAAGCAAATGATGCCTGCCAGGTTCTGGAAAATCACCTCATCCATCCCAGACACAGGAGGGATGTACCTAACCCAACATTTCCCATTTCCTGTGGCAGGTTTGTGTTATGGTCTCATGATACAGGGGATATTTTGAGGACAGGGCTGTCATTTCTGGATTTTAAGGCTTCTTCCTCCATAAATATAAACCTCCAGCCCTGGGCTGAGGGACCAGCACAGAAACTCACTCTGGGTGATTTTGCTGTGCTTCAGCCCAGCAAAAACTGCCTCAAAAGCAAATTAAAGCTCCTCTAATTCCCCCACAGCAGGGTCTGGCGGGGATGGGCGGTGGCTTCCCATTGCATCTCGCCTCATTCCCATTCAGTATTTTTAGCTCCTGCTCTTCTGGTGGGATGCAGCTCCTGGTTCCCCTTGCTGCCAGATCCATGCCACAGCCGAGCCCTTCCCCTGGCAGCCCTGTCCCCTCCTGCCCTGCCTCCAGAGAAGTGCCAAAGCAAACACCGCCCTGCTCGCCCGCTTGGGCCCTGGCCAGCTTGCACACGCTCCAACGCTCTTAAATCTGCAGCCAGAGAAATATGGGAATGTACAAATTAGTCAGAGGCATTGAAACATCTCCATCCTGCTTGTCCGGGTCCTATTTAGAGCAAGAACTTGACGACTGTAAAATTGAGACATCGAGCAGGAAACCAAACCATGCCAGAGCCTCCGATCCACCGGCAACGAGCTCCRGCTCATGGACCTCAGAGCACCTTCCTGGGGCGAGGGGTGGGCAGTGGCCAGTCTGGTCCCCACACTCCTGGCAGGGATGCTAAAGCCCAGGGCCACACAGTGTGTCCCTCCCTGCTGCAAAGCTGGGCACAGAGGGGGCCCTGCACGCCCTGGGGTGCCACCACCAGGCACCCCCCGCAATCCCTTCCAAAGGCTTTGGCACTTGCCGGGGTCGGCAGAGGTGTGGGCAGGACACAGCCCCCCACCAGGATGGGTCTGAGCGAGAAGAGTGACCACGACACCATGAGCAACACCCGGGGATGAAACACAGCGTGGCTCGTGGTGGTCCCATCCCACTGTGACAGGGCTGCCCCCGTTCAAGTGGGCACAGTGCTGGCCACTTGGGCCATCGGGTGTGGATGCTGCCCACACGTGTGGGGCTGTGTGGCCCTGGTCCCCTCATGCTGTGCCATCCCAGCCTGGTCCCCCTGCGTGCCAAGGGTGATGCCTGCCTAACGCCACCCTGCCCCAGGCTTCACTCCCTCCCCGGGGTTCAGAGCTGGCTGAGAGCAGCCTGTAACCCCTCGGCTGGCCCTGGGAACTGGGGTGACGAGACCCCCGGGGCTGCCAGGAGCACACGGAGAGGGGGATGCTGCAAAGGATACCCATATCCATGGGGCTGGGGCACCGGGTGCCGCTGCCTGTCCTGCGGGGCACGGCTGCTGTGAGACCCCCGACAGCTCCAAGACCCCCGGCAGCAGCCCCCGGCCGGGTAAATCCCCATCAGTACTGACTTACCGGTGGCCGCCGTCGACATCCTCGCAGCCTCGGGAGTCGCCGGGGGCTCTGGGCAGCACCCCGTGGCATGGGAGCCCATGGCACGGCCCGGGGCTCAGCGCCGGGGGGCTCGGTCCCCTGCGCTCCCCGGGAAGGGCTGGGGGCAGCGGGGCAGCGCTGCGCTCCCCAGCATCGCTGGCATCACCACGGCAACTGCCGGCTGACTCACGCTGCTTCTGAGTGACATCAGAGATGCGGAGGAGGGGGCCGGGGGCTGGAGGGCGATGCCGGGAGCAGATATTCCCGCTTTGGTTTTGGTGGATAAAGCCGGGAGGTTTTGTGCGGGGAAAGCATTCAGGTGCAGCCCCGCAAGGCAGTGCCACGCCAGGATCTTGGCTTTTTTGCAGGAGACCCTGAGAGTCAGGAGAGGAGAAGATGCTGGAGCCCATCCGTGTGCCGGCTCCAAAAGCTGCCCGGTGTTGGTGGCATGGAGGGACTGGGACAGAGCCAGAGGGACAGATGAGATCCTGTTCCCGCCTCCTGCCCTTGGACTTCAGTTCTGTTCAAAAAAACCCAAACAGATTAAGGAAACCAGTTTAGAAATTACTAACTTTGCCTGGCTTCCCCCTGGTACCAGGGGTGTGAATGGGGGGAGGTCTCCTCAGGGGGGATGTGTTGGGCTCCTCATCTTCAGGCACGTTTCTCCTGCACATCATCCCTCTGGAACGCTGCCCTGCAGTGCCCGGCACTTGTGTCCAGCATGGTGGGAGCTGAAAAGGGATCTTGCTTGGAAACCAGTCACGAGCAGGGAGGAATGTTTGCTGGGCACACACACACAGGGGGGTCAGGACCAGCACAAACGAATGCTCCACATACAGACATTTTTCAGAGGGATTTGGCAGCACATWTGCTCAGAGCTGGGCCGTGTGGGGCTTCCTCATGCACCATCTGGTAGCCACAGCCAGAAGCACTGATGCTCCATCCCCTCCACTCACAGGCTCCATTAAATCGAGCCTGATGAGATGGAGGAAGTATTTTTAGTGGGATGAGAGTCCTGCACGAGGCTCTGTGCTGAGCAAGAGCAGCATCGGGCCAGCCAGCAATGCAGCAGCTACACCATCTCCAAAAAATAAACTTTTATCCACCCTCCACGGGAGCAGCCYCCGAGGCATCACAGCCCCTGAGGCAACACCCCCCACCAGACACCCTCCCAGGGACTCCTGGGCATCCCTCTTTCCATGAGGCTGGGATCAGGGAACCCAACACTTGGGACTTTTATTTTTAGCACAACAAACTAAAAATACAGCCCACGGTAACCCACGGGAATCCGAGTGATTGCTCGGCCCGGGAAGTGACGGCACCAGGGAAGCCCGTGGCTGCCAGGGCTGCACCACTAGGGCTCCAGTGAGAAAGGCACTGTCCCACTTCCGGACACCTGGGCTGGATGAAAATACTTCACTTGTGGATTGGGCYGCAGCAGCCACGGTGCTGCTGCAATGGGGACGGGACTGGCAGGAGGAGTGGGCTGCTGCTGCCTCACTCACGGGAAAGGGGAGAGGATGGGCAAGGTTCACCGGAGGCCAGAGCGCAGATTTTGGGGAGGATTGTGCATTTTTTCATTTTTTTTGGAGAATGTTCCTGTGTGGGAGCAGGGGAGGAAGGTGCCTGTCTGTGAGGAAGCCAGGAGTATGGGGGTACAGGCAGAGCACCCCGTGATTCATCCCAGGAGCCTGGCAACCAGCTCCTGTGTAGGGGAAAACACAGATGGAACAGGGATGCTGCAACACCGATGCAACAGCATGGGAACAGCCAGCCCGTGTCCTTTTAAGGATGATTTTGAAGGCTCTGAACTATTCTCCTTCTCTTGCACACTCCATGGAGCAGCTGTGTGGGGCTTGTGGGGGTCCAGCAGCCCACAGAGCCCGGATTACCTCAGCTGGGGCCATGCAGAACAGTGAAAAATCTAATCCCAAACCCCTCTCCAGCCCTTGCACGGCGGGAAGGGGTCGAACTGGGTGCATGGCTGGAGCAGCAGGGTCAGCACAGCCCCAGGGCTCTGCTGTTCCAAGGGCTGTCCTGCACAGCCGCGTCAAGGAGGAGCTCAATAAATTCAACCAAACTTCRGGCACGTGGGAGCTGCTGCGGGTATGGGACTCCCGGGCACAGATTCCCTGTGGAGCAGCCCTTCCTCAGAGGACAAATAGAGGTTCACTGCAACATAGATGTGGTTTATGCCCAAGCTATAGCTCATAAAAGCCAAGAAACCACATCATGCATAAGCACTGCAAGTCTGCCATGAATAATTCAGTCTCGGGGTGCAGCAGCAGCCACACACCTGCACAGCCCCGAGAGGCTCCAACAGCCCTCGCCAGGGATTAGGAGTGAGGCATCTGGAGCCACCACTCACAGTGTGCACCCAGAGCCCTGGCTGGAACCAGCTCCTGCTCCACACGCTGCTTCCCAGAGTGGGAAAGCTCGTTATGCAACTGCTGACAGATTGGTAACAAAACCTGTTGGAGAGCTGACTCTTCCCTACGACACTGGGAAAGCTGCACTACTCCATCCCAGGGTGCAGATGGGTGCAGGACACCATGAGGTGGAGTTTGCATCCCACGTGCAGCCTGGCACCTGGATGTGCTGCTGGAGCCCAGCACCCAGAGCCACCAGTGACCCCACAGCTCTGAACTCAGGCCTTTTATTGGGGCCCCAGCTCCTCAGCCAGGCATCTGAATCACACCCCTGGCTTTGAGAGCTGGTCACCTCTCCAGGTTTATTTTGGTCCAGAGGGGTTTGGTCCAGCACATCTCGAGTTACTGTTGTCCCTCCCCCAGCTCCACCGGTGCCCGGATTCCTGGTGACACTGGATCCGCAGGGCTCGGGCTCTGCAGTCCTGGCTCAGGTCACACTCGCTGGCACTCGGACCGAGATCACACACGTACACTACAGCCCTGCCCTCCTCCCAGCCCTTTTCCAGGAGGAGCCCACCGGAGCCACATCCAGCTCACAAGTGCAAGTCCTACATTTCAAGTGAAAGCTTTTGAATTAATGGAGAAAATAATTTCTCCATTAATTCTGCTCCAAACCCAATTTCCCTCTACCAAACCACCCTCAGCAGCTTCCAAGCTGCTGCTTCCTCTGGTCAATTCCTCTTATAATAAAATCAATTAAAAAGAAAAAGGCATGCTCGAGCCCAGAGGACATGATGGGATTGTCACCGAGGAGACGGCAGCCTGGCCTGAGCACAGGAGCTCCCAGGGGAAGCATCTGTTCCTTCCTTCTGTTTCACAGAATCACAGAACGGTTTGGGTTGGAAGGGACCTTAAAGGCCATCCAGTTCCACTCCCTGCCATAGGCAGRGACACCTTCCACTATCCCAGGTTGCTCTAAGCTCTGTCCAACCTCGCCTTGGACATTTCCAGGGCTGGGGCAGCTGGGATGGCTTTGGCAAACAGCCTATGGAGGGGCTGGGAATGCCTCCTGCCACACCACTGTGTTGTCAGCAATGTCTCACCTTGCCAACACCAAGTTGCTTCCCTTCCCTGCCCTTCCTGGCACAGATTTGGGCCTCGCTGGAGGTGGCTCCTGGGCCGGAGCTGCTCTTTCTCCCTGCTGGAGCAGCCCAGGGACACGTCCCTGTGCAGAGCGCCCTTCGCAGCGGGAGCTGACGAACACACGCCAATTACAGCCCATCCTGCCACTCACACAGCAGCGCTTCTTCATTTTCAAGGTGTGGATTTCTGCCCAGACCTGCTGTACCAGTTTAGGTTCAGAGTTATCATTATCTAATGGTACACCCCAAGCTGCTTTAAGGGTAATTTTGTTTTAATTTTAAATTAGTGGAGAGCTGGACCTTTGAATTGTCCTGCTGCTGAGCTGTGCACAGGGAATCTGAGTTAGGGCCTCCTGGCACCAAAACCACCTGCACTTAACACCACCACACTTACCAAGCTGACCTGAGCAAGCAGCATGTTGATGTCTCATACTCTAATCCTCCATCTCTCATGGGACACAATGAAAATGACTCTGAACTCCTCAGCAGTTACTGCAATGTGCACTAAATAAYCAGGCTGCTGGCGGGTTCCTCGTCCTGAACATGGGAGAAAATGCTAATTAATAAAAAAATCCAACCCCACAAAACCCCAAATGAACTCTACAGATTCTCTCTCCTTCAGAGAAATATCCTCATGCATTTACACCGTCATCAGTTGCCTCCAAGGCACGCACAGAGGGGGCCAAGGCTTGGAAGTGCTTCCCAGATCTCTGGCAGCAGCACCACGGCAGCCAGAAGGGAATTTTGGTTACGTCACGTGCAAGTTGCTCCATCCCACCAGCTGCTGCTTGCTGGAGCTGTTTTCCTTAATGAGGGTTCCCTTGTTGGGAAAGAAAAGACTTCAATTTGTCAGTCAACAACTGTCAAGATAAATCCCTCTTCAATGGCATCAGAACATCCCAGGGGATCACCAGATCTTGTTTCACAAAGCCCTTGCAACAAATCTCCCCAGTGCAACTTTTCCTGAAAAAATAGAGAAATAACTTCCAGCTGCAAACCCAGCTGCTGAACCAGGATTTAGTGCACAAACTCAGTATAAATTTCTTGACCAGCTCTCAAAATACCCCACTTTCTGAGAAACAATTCCAGCAACCTGCAGGTATGAGGAACACGGAACAACGTGGACAAATCTTGGCTGCTCCTGCAAATGATGGTTCAGAACACCTTGTAATAAATCAAAAAACTTTATTTTGAAGATATATTATAAATGTACAGCACACACAACATCAGTGTCTGGGGTTATGTGTGAGCAGGTTTAAAGCCTCAGCATTCATTCCAGCCCCGGCCGTGGGTTCCACATCTCCACTCACAATAGCTCCAGCCTGAACAGGTCTGGCTTTGCCAACACCTGCCTAACTTCCAGGAACATATTTCAGTAGACTACAGCAACTGCTTAAAATGATCACAAGTTAGCAGCATTCCTTGCTTTTTGCCTAGAGGGCTTCTGCAGGGAGCAAATCCTGCTGGTTTTCCCACTCAGGGAGAGGTCGGCGACCCACGCGAGCGTGGCCAGAATGAATCCCGAATTCCACAGGCTCAGGGATGTCTGCCCTAGTTTAAGCTTCAGAAAAGTAATGTTACACCTTAGGAAGAGCTGTGCATGCCACACACCGGCGTCAGAGCCAGATCAAAGTTATCCTATGCGGTACCTAATTGTTGTATACACAGGTGAAATGAGAAAACGTGAAGTCAGTACCTTGCAATGTAATTTTACTGGTGCTGCCTCGTGGGAAGTGCTGGGTAGCAAATCACATTCGTGTACAGTTCATTAAGCCATGATAAAAATACGCAAATAAAAAACCTCTACAGGCCTCTGTTACTTGCTGCAACAAAGACACTTGGTTTTGTGGGGCTTCRTTTAAAACGTGATCCAATTTCCTCCCTCTCCCCAGAGCACGATATAAAACTATACCCAAATTCAGTAAGAATTTAATGCATTTACATTTATTGAAGTTCACATGCTGCAAACAGGATCTGCATTGAAGATCTTCAAATCTAGGGCAAGAGGTCCTTAAAAAACCCCTTTTGCTACACCTGGATGTGGGGATGGAGGTGAGAACCACCATGGGAACACATTCACGTGGACRTAACATCTATGCAGGGAGGGGGGGGATTGCCTCCCACCGCCCTGCCACAGCCAGCACAAATCCTTCCGAGGAGGAGCTGTCCCAGAGAGGGGGATACAGGCAGTATCTCCAGCCTCAAAGCTCAAGGACTTGCAGTCGGATGGAAATACCAGCTGGAAGCGCCACTATTCTGTTCGTTAATAAAAATGTTATTTGTTATTAAAAGTAGAAAACCAGGGCGGTTACTTTGGATGAAATACTTGCTATCCTGTGCACAAGACTTTGGGAAAATTGCCACTGGAGCAGAGATCACAGTACCCTGTGCCTCCTCCACAGGCAGTATTTGCTGACAGTGTCGCTATACATTCGTTTGGTGCGATGCTTATTTCAACAACTTCCAAAATACATTAAAAGATCCTCAGTTCATGAATCACAATGCCTAAAAAAATAATTGTAACAGTCCTAACTAAAAGGATTTCAATAACCACTAAAGAGTTGCTTGGATATGAAAGTCAATCTCTGAAATGCAAGTTTGGTTCCAGGAGAGGAGGAAAGAAAGGGGGATCAAGGTTTGGGACAGGTCTGTGACAGAGACTGCCAAGAAGAAGCCATGGGCTGGAGGTCTTGGAACTCATGCAGGAGAGAACCTCACACCTTCCCAGAGGAGGAATGCCCTGATGGCTGCTTTGGGAACCGTGCAAGTCAATTTTCCAGCTGCATGGAGAACACAAACGTCCTTGAAATGGTGTAAAGCCCAGCGAGCCRTGAAGCAGCTGGGTAATCCTGTGTGACCATTTCCATGGGGTGATGCAGCAATCCTAAAGGAAGACTCATGTCACYGCTCACAAGGAGAAGGAATGGCAGATTCTTTGGGCTGGACCAGGGAGAGAGGTTTAGCAGGAGGGTTACACTRGCTCGGGCTCACAGGTCAAGACAATCAAGGTCCAAGCTGTAAAGTAGCCACTGGCCTTTTTTTCCAAATACATCCCTTTAAATGAGTCCCCCTAAAAAGAGAGTATAAATACGAAGCCCTGAGAACAAACTTCCATATAGTACATTTCTATTAAAAATATCAGTGTTTTGATGACAAAATTATAAGTTAGATATATTTAAATAAATAGCTGGCTACTTGCAAGAGGCCTGCAACATCAAAAGGTACAAGATTGTCTGCATCAACCTATGGGGCAAAGAGCAGGAACTGTAAGAATCACACTATTAGTCACCTACCASCCCATCTCCTTCCTGCTCCATCTCACAGGCTTCCAAATATTCCCTTGACCATGTTAAGAGAAAATTAACTCTGACAAGTCTCGGCTAGTTCAGACCTGAACACCCGAGGTGCAAGCACAGGACCCGAGCCTGTAAATCCTCGCTGCTGTGAGCAGTTCTTCCTCACAAAACCTGCTGGTTTTATTCAACCAAAATCTATCCCAGGTGTTTARGGATCTCTCACTGGCCCTCAGAGCAGATCTCCCAGTCCTGCACCCAGGGAACAGAACAGTTGATCACCAGGCAAAGCTCTTGTCACACACATTCCTTGTGCCTGGTGCCTGCACATTCTGAATCCAGAGTGGTGATATTTCAGTTTTTCACAGGTTTTCTAAAAATTGGGCCAATCAACACCTCTTCAAGCACAGTGGACTCAACTCCCCCTGCATTTTCTGGAGCAAGCCAGAAAGCAGCCATCCCACCCCCATGGTGATGGGACACAGCCTCTGGTCTAATTCACACCCAACAGCACAGATGTCTCGATCAATCCCTTCAACCTCTGGGTGAGTTTTTGGTGGTTTTAAATCAACTCCTGTGCCTTGCTGCAAACACCACACCTCCTAAGTTCTGGTCTCCTTCAGCCTTTGGCCACTGCAGAGTTCAGTTCTCCCAAGCCAAGCAGGGCTCTGCTAAAGCCAYCCCAAACACCACTCTCCAACCCCTCAGCTGTGGAAGTGTTGAGCTCTGGAACAACAAAATCCAGAAACAGCCACGTCTTCTCAAGCCTCCAAGCATCCTAAAGATGCAGCATTCCTTTATCCCTTCAGTCTCTTAACTGCTGMTGCTGAACCTGGGCATTCTCACCTTCTGTTACACAAGAGTAATTTGTTTTACTGATGCTTTYCCCCACACTTTATAACCAGTTCAGTGGCACTGAGGGGTTCTGGCATTCCAAGGGAGGCAGCTCTGAGCACTCTTATCCCCCTGATCTGTCTGGAAGCTCCACAGCCACTCCACTCATGTACTCCTGAAATCAAACCCAGCATTTCCCAAGCCTTTACATTCTTCAAGGACCACATCTGCACCAAAGGATCTGTTTGCTAAGTCTGAACTTCTCCTTATCCATTCAGAAGCCAAAAAACCTCCCACCAAACTACAGGGTAGTTTTCCCCAACTTTGCCTTCTAAAAGCACTCATTAAAAGGAATATTAACCAGACTCCTGATTGGTAGAGAAGGACATTTCTCTCTAACATTAAGAGCTTCAAGTAAAAGAGCCTTCTGGTATTATTACAGGAAAAAACCTTCAGGAGCAAGCAAAATATGGATAATATAATCAAAAGCTTTCATAAGACCACAACATTCAGTCACAGCTACTCATGAGTAGCTGTGCTGAGCTCACTGGGGTGCAGGATCAGGCTCCTGGCTTTAGTTATAGGACAAGGTTATAATTTCATGTCATGTTGTCAGTCTATTCTTAGCAAGAGCCCACAAAAATGGTTTTACTGTCCAATTTGAACAGAAGAAGCATCTCTATAAAGCTTGGAATTTCTAAATGTAGAAGTAAATATTTCAGCAGTCATCAACTGTAAAGCTTAATATGAAATTACAAAATAAAAAAAAAAATCCTGGGATAGTAAGACAAGATAAAATCTCAGGCTGTTTTGATTTCCCCACCCTTCATATTAATTATGAGAAATTGGCAACTTCAGTGCCTCAACTGCATAACAGCACAGAGCAGATGCCAAGTTCAGGCCAAAACTTGTTGTAGGGTTTCGGGTTGCATCTTGTTGCATTTTTGTTTAAAAAAACCCCAACTGTACATAAAACCCTCCCACACCTAAAGAGGTGACTTGCAGAGCTGCTCAGKATCTTTCTGTTTGACAGGACACCTTTGTGCTGTTTAAGGACAGGGTCTCCACCTGGTTTCTCTGCAGTTTGGAGAGGCAGGATTTCCCTATTCTGCCTTTCCTACAGGGCTGTGAAGCACAAGACGTGGCARGGATGATGACAATGTCAATCATGTTTCACTAAGCTGAAAATAAACCCCTTTTTTTAGCAGACTGTTAAAAAAGTAACACCTGCAGAGCCCAGTCATAAACACCAGCTGGATATTCACAGTGAGTTCTGTTCTTAATAGCTCAGAATTCCTGGCTCAAATCTCAAGTCAGTCTTCTGGCAAAATAGGAAAAACCCAGCCTGACATTCTTGGTACGACCATGGTAAAAATAAGTATAAAGAAAACCCACTTCTAACTCAAAGATAGCAATTTCAAGCGTGCTTTAAATACCTTAAACAAGATAAAAACCTATGTGGTTCTGCTGCTTTGCAGATCACCAGCAACCCCCCCATGCAATTCAGCTGCTTTTTTGTAAACAGAATAAAACCCCCACAAGCCCCTTTCCAAAACTGTGCACATAAAAATGGGAAAAAAAGCACTAAGTGAACATATCCCTCCTTGCAATGGGATATGGCAGAGTATGAGCTTAGGAATTGCAGCCACTGGGGAATTCAAGTCTCGATGTGGTGAATTCTGTGGTGAAAGAGATACTGCACCTTTATGGTACCTGACAGAGAACCTCCTGCAAGTACAACCCCTGTGGGACTGCAACAACACTAAACCAGAAAATAAATAGGAAAAAGTAATGCTATTTATTAGAATTCCATGTCTGAATGATTCTGTTTAAATTAGAACGCCAGATAAACAAGCTTGGATAGAAACGTGCTTGCTCTCCCAAGATTCGGGCTTTTAAAAAACATTTCCTAAGAATCAATTTTTTTTAAAAAAAGCAGTTTTGCAATTTGATAGAGCCATAAATTAATACTGTATGGAGATGATTAATATCCTATGCTAGTGGTCGGTGACCTTTTGTAAACACCAGCCAGATCCTAGCAAAGCTGGCCAGAAAACTACTGTCACAGGCCTTTAGAACGAGCAATATTTCTTTCCAACAATCAGATTCTTAAGTGTTTTCACAAAACCTTTTTCCTATTTTTTTTATATACTTTATTTTAAACCTAATACCTGAAAACATAAACAAGTCTTCAAAACTCTTCCACTAACACTAAATCCACAAGGCAACTCACTCCTGTTGGCCGTAACTACAAAAGCTCTCGTGCGAGAGACCCCTCCAGCCAGGATCTCCCCCCTTCCCTCCCTCCCTTCCATCCGCCCCCTTCCCAACCATCCGGGCACCCTCCCGTGGAGGCCGAGGGAAGTGAGGGACAGGGGGAAGTGGCACAGTGCACTGGCAGTTCCCTCTACGTGCGATTCAGCGTCTGGAAGATTCGGGAGATCTGTAACATCACCGGCCCCGTTTCGGGATCGTTCATCCACTGAGTGCTGTTCAGGGGGTTTTCAAGCATATCCTCGAAGGCTGCCAAGAAATGGGAATTGCAACAGTTAGTCCTTCAATGTTTGGGAGGCTTCAACAGCAGGACTGTGAGAAATAGCTACAGCTCAAAGGCAGTGTCCAGAAAGGGTGGGAATACACATTGTGCATTCCCAAGGGTCCACAGCCTTGGATGACGCTACGGGCTTTGTGCTTCCCTTGTTTCCCAGCATTAAGTTCACTGCAGACAGTGATTAAATACTCAGCCTGGATTACAGGCCATCCCACAAAACCTCAAGCACATGAGGTTGAAAAGGTAAAGCCTTAACAAATGTGTCCAGGCATTTGTCTCCAGGATCCTGCCATGAAATTCATCCATTCCTGAACACTCCCCTGCGGCTCCACTCCTCTGATCAAAGATTTTTCCACATCCCAGCCTAGATTTCTTCCACCAATATCCTTCTCTTCCCTGATACTTCACCAAGACAGCTCATGGAAAGCACAGTCACCCCTTGCCTGTTCCCTTTGCTTCCCTGGGCTGCCCTTTGGCTCCTCTGGAGAGGAAACTGCTGGCAAAAGCAGCAGCAGATGTGCCAAAGGCCACACAGAGCCAGCACAAGTGTAGCCCCTTCAGCCCCCAGATCTCAGCACTTTATCTTTTCACAGAGGCCCCTGGAGCCACCAGGGAAGCAGCATCTTATTCCTCCTTCCTGGTGTCGGGGAGGCCGTGAGACACAGGCAGAAAGGGAAAGGTTGGGTGTGCAGAAAAATTACCTCAATTTCTGAACAGGGACAGTGGTCCAAATATTTCAGAGCATTTTTTCTTTTGGTCTTTACAATAAGCTTTGTTGTTCATTTGCTTTCATTGTTGATTTATTTTTTCTAGTTTTGACTCTTCTACTCATGTTGAAGGAACCAGACAGCTACTGCAGGAGCCAAGCTGCAAATCTGGCAGAAGAATGGGCCAGGCMCTGATTTATAAGCCCTTTGACAGACACTGAGCTGAGCTCCTGGACATTTGGAGCCAGTCATTACAGAATGGGACAAAAAAAGCAGCTGCACAGTCACCAAAATGTCAGTGTTGTAAGAGCCTGACCCAAGGTCAGTGTTAATTTTCCCAGGAGTGTCAGTGCACAAAGMTCAAGTGCCATTAGTGGGAGCTGCAAGTGCCCAGCACCTCTGAAAGGCTCATCATTAATACCTTGCTCAAGGTCATGCAACTTGCCTCCAGGAAAGCCAATCCAGATTTCCCTTTTCACCATTTGAACTATTTTCTTTCACACAGACTCACAAGCTTAAAACTAAAGATTTATTGGTATTCTGYTAGAAACTCATTAAATGCAAAACCTCATTATTAAAATCTGTGACATAAGCGATTTGCAGATGTATCATTAGGAATATATTCTCTGATGTTCATCCAAGCTCTACAAGCTCCTATAATGGCATTTCATTTTCTATTTATATTCTGAGCTGCAGTGTGGAACCCCCGTTGGAAATGAAGAGACCATTTGTTCAGAAATCAAGAGTGGGAAGGTTCTGCTCTCGAATTATTTAAAGGCTTGCAAACTCTCCTAATTACATTTAAAGCAGTATTTTTAAAGGCTCTCTTGAATGAGCTGTGCATGCAGCCTTTATTTAAAAGCATTGCTTCAAATGAGTTTTGAAGCCAAAGATTAAATGCAAAACTTTTCATCTACATGACAGAGCCAGCCATTGTTCTGTATTGTCAGAGAGAGCAATTCCTCAGGGATTTGAGGATCTGTCAGGCTCCTCAGCTGGGTACACACAGTGCCCACAGCCTTTCTGACCATGAGCACACAGGCTTTACCTCAGAGCTGAAACCCAAGCAAGGGGAAGTGTGTTTTCCCATTTTATCTCCATTTTGATAGGCAAAGCCTTAGCTCAGCCTTCTTGTTTGGATACTTTTCCACAAGTTCCCTTCTGTCTCAGTGATCAGGCCTCACACACAGGGAGCTGCACAGCAGGAGACAGCCTTGTTTTTTCTGTGAAATAATCAGAGTTCTAGACARACATTCCTGATTTTTCCCCTCGTGGCCAAAGGGAGCACACAAAAGGTCTCCTAAATCCACAAAAGCATTGCAGCCAGCAGCTATTAAAGTTCTGAGTTCAGCAAGTGTAATCCTGGGGAATTAGAATCATTTCTGGGACAGCCCCAAGGCCTGTCCTGGGTTCAGCTGAGCTGCAGGATGAAGCGAACAAAGAGCACAGCTGCTGCAAGGGAGGAAGAGGCTCCAGAGCTGCCCCCACCCCCCAAAAGGGGCTGTCACCATCCAGGCTCTGCTCTGATTTCCCAGCAAATTCATGTCTGTGCATCAGGAACCCACACAGGACTTACCTAGTAGAGTTTTAGGGTTGGTGAGCCCTAATTGTACCACTGGGTTTTCTAAGATGGCTTGGAAGAGAGGGCTGTTGGTGTCAATGCCCTTATCTAAGTCCTCTGGAGAAGGTTTTCTGTCTCCCAGCAGCCACTCACACTGAAAGAAATCACCAGGCACGTCAGATTTCACGAGAATCGAAGTGTCTCTACTCAAAAGTTTTGATAATGTAGCATTTTAAAATTACTTTTTCCYTTCACAGTTAAAGCCTGAGCTGTACATTTCTTCTCACACATTCATTTGTACCATCCAGCCCCATATCCTCTCTCCAACAGTAGCCAGCATTGGATACTTAAGATTCCCTGGCTGTCAGCTGTGTCCACATAATTTTCCTTAACATATCATCCACTAAAAAACTTCTTATTTTCTGATTCCAGAAACTGTGGAAGCATTGCTGCCAATAGCAATTTACCCACTGCATGGCTTGAATCTGTCCTGGATCATTTACTCCTGTCCTTTAATCAGTTATTCTTGGAAATACCTTCTCCTTTCTCATGACAGCACAATCTCTTTTGCAGACTGTGGTGAGGGAGTTTCTCAAAAGCTTTTTGAAAATCCTGCCAGATCAGCATCAACCTCACAGACCCCGAGCTCCTCTGAGGAGTCCAAAACCTTTGTGTTCCAGTTGTGTACCCAATTTGAAAGAGGCACAGAATATATTGTGCTCACTGAATCTCTGACTTTATGACAGATCAGAACATCACCCAAGCCAAGGATTAAAAGAATCAGTGGGACAGACACTTGGAGCAGCAAGGAATGGGAATGATGTTGTACTCACGGCTGCGTTTTGCTGGTTGTTGTTCACTCTGAGTGCATCCACCACCTCCTTTTCATCAAATCCCATCTCCATCAGGGCAATGACAGCCTAGAGCAGAACCCCACAGCTTAATAAATGTTACATTTAGATCGGAAATGAGAGCAATCATATTCCTTCACCTTCTGTGCAGAGCTTTATGTGAGGTAAAACCCCTCATTGTTTCCATTTGGAGAGCACTCAGTAATTTTATTGAAAAAGTTTTCAAATACTCTATACCAAAAGTGTCTTTACTATRGAAGAAGAATAAATCTTAGGAGTGCAGGTAGTTCCTATCCTCAACACTGGAAGCTGAATACAAGGCAAAGTGTACCTGGGRTAGAGAAGCAGCACAGGAAAAACACCTCATTTTGGAACCCCTCTCCTGTCACAAAGCTCATTCACATTTCACTGACAGATCACYTTGATGTGCTTTTGTGGTTCTACTCACCACTTTTAATTTCACTTCCCAGATTTATCACACTGCTGGTGTGATGTATTCAGACAAACATACTCAATTGGTAAGAGAATGTTTCATTGTTCAGAATGAACAATCATCAAATCATAAAATGCATTTGCAGCTCTTAACCCAAATCTCAGAACAGCCCGTTGTAAACCCGAGGTGCCAGATGTCACAGAGCCCCTCCTGGTGAATTCCCAGCAGGAGAACAACACATTCCCACTGCAGCTAATGCTGTGTTCTGAAACAAGGGCAACTTCTGAGTTTGCTGCAAGACTTCAACCTGCTGGTGATACTTTCCCTTGCTCCCTAAAACAATAAAGTTCTTCTGTCATTTCCATAGAATCAYGGAATGGCTTTGAGCCTAGAGATCACCCAGTTCCAATCCTTGCCATGGGCAGGGACACCTTCCAGTAGTCCAGGTTACTCCAAGCCCCATCCAGCCTGGCCTTTCCTACAGCCAAAGGACCTATTCCTGTCCTGCCACCCTTCCTTCYCAGACTGCAGTGAAAACAGCAATRCCAGGGGTCTGGCAGCTCACTCCAGTCCCCTCAGAGAGTTTCGAGGTGCAGAAGTAACAGTGCCATTCATGTAGATCCTGCTATCCCAGACAGCAATGCATTCCTGAGGTAACATCYCTGAATTTAAGCACTCCCTAAACACTTCCACTGAATACTGCCAAGCCAGCCCAATAYCCATCTACCCAGATATCCCATTTCATTAATTAACTAAACATTGCTTTGGATTTCATGCTGCCCACGAAATCCCTCCCAATCCCATCAGTCCCCCCGTGGGATCACCAGCACCTACCCGTGGGTCTGGACGAAAYTCTCTTTTCCTCCGGATCTTCTTGAATATTTCCGTCAGCTCATCCTTGGCCTCCTCCGCGCCCTCCTCCGAGCTGGGACCCGCAGCTGCCTCAGCAGAGGAGGCACCACCTTCAGCTGGGGCTTCTGCAGGAGCCTGACCTGGCAGAGGAGCATCCACAGAAGGGTCATCAGCGTGTTCTATCAACCACTCCATGGCCTGGGTCACCGACATGCTGGAAAACACACGGGAACACCGGGATGAGGAACACCCCACAGGTACAGCACTGCTCCACATACACTCATTCATTCCCATGCTGTATGGACTCGCTGGTTAATTAGCACCTGAAAACTCATAAATAAAGTTTTGGAGCAAATCTCAAGAGCACCTCAACTCTCTGGGCATCCAGGGCACCACAATCTTCTCTGAAGCCAGGAAAAGAGAGGATCCAAGTCCAACTCAGATCTTAAAAGGCATTTCTGAGGGAGTCACCTTATTCTGCATCATCTGCTTTGCTTCCCACCAGAGAAACACTGGCTGCTTGCAACTGTTGACAAAACTGCCAGCAAAGCATGTTCCAAATTTACATGGAGCCACATCTCAGATGCCAACAGCTCTGTTCCTTAGGGAGCAGAACACCTTGGTGTGACACCATCACTTGCAGTGCAGCATAACTGCTCCAGCTAAGGGACCTCAGAGCTCCCAAACACCTTTTCCCAAGAGACAGAAAGGAAAAGATAACAATAGTTCTTAGGGCATGAGATGAACTACATTACCTCCTATTTTCCTGCAGTTGCTCTCCGGACTTCACAATACTCAAGGAATTTTTTAAATATCAGAACAAACTGTATTTCTACAGCTGAAAGGCCAATGTGGATGAGCTAAGTTTGCCTTTTCCTCTGTAAAATCTGACTTTCAAAGCTGAAGAAAATATGAGTTTGATTCTTGGAAACAGTGCCAGCCTGGCAGCCCTGTGACCCACAGACCTTCCAGAGCACATCCAGCCCYGATCCCCCTTTCCCTGTGCCACCTGCACTCTGCCTGAGGCAGCACTTCTTGGAATTAATGCTTTTTCCAACCTCAATTTAGATGACCCATATAAGGAGACCAAAAAAATGCAAATTTGTGTGAAAGCACAGGCAGCAATCCCCAGGCAGGTGCTGGGAGCACTCACTGGTTCAGCCGGAGGGCTTTGACAGCTCTGCTCTCCGGGAAGCCCATCTCGGTGAGCTGGCGCAGCGCGATCTCGTCCACCCTGTCCTCCTCRTCCTCGTCCAGCATGGCTACACACACACAAACAAAACAGTGCCCAAAGTGACTTCAGGCTCACATAAACCCCTGTGTCAATGGAATGGCATGTGTTAAGTTCAACCCCCATTYTCTCTCCCATCCCTTCTTTTGTTTCTGCCCCCAATTTGCCACCTCATCATGTAATTTGCTGCACTCAGCTCGCTCTGGCTCAGATTGATTCTTCCAGGACAAAGACTTTGTCCAGATGTGTTCAAGATCTCAAACAAAAGGCAACTAACTCTYCCGTGACCATGGGATTTCCACATAATTAAACATACAAGATTCACTGAAGATCTATTAATCATTTTTCCAGAAATCAAGTTGGATCCGGCCGTAGCAGCTCTGAAGGATGAGCATTTCCCACCAACTGGACCAACAGCCACAGTTTCTCTTCATTTTACTACTTCCTCGTACATTTTCCTATTCTATACCATCCCTCTAATAACTTTTAAATGGAACTTCTCATGCATCCCAAAAGTACCTTATCAATCCWTGAGTTTTACACAATCTATATCCACAAGGTGAAACTTTTGCCACAAATTTGTAGCAGCTTTGCTGCCGTGTCAGGGTCTGAACTTCACTCTGAGCCCACTCCTGTGCTCTGGATACAAACAAATTCCCAGGATTGAACTGGTAACTCTCAAGATATGTTCATACCATTTGCCTTCTTAAATAGTTCAACAGCATCTGGGTTCAGTGCTAGCAATTTCTGTGCAACTTCTATGAGAGACACTAAAATCTTCCGGAGCTCTGTCTGGAACTGCAAGAAAGGAAACTGTCAAAACATTTAGACAGGAAGTTACCAGCCATCAGTGAATCTTAATGTATCTATTGTTAGTATCACAGCCTGGCCATCTGCACACAAAGTTGCTTTATGAGGGCTTTATTTTCATTGTTTAGTCTCTCAAGAAGCCTGGGACCTTCCTGTGAAGTGTTACATGGAATCAAAAGTTCCTGGGCAGAARAGTCCTTTTATTTCTACCACACCCCATGGGCAGTGGTCAAGGAAGAGAAGAAAAATCACTGCAAACTCCTGAACTACTTAAGACTGAAGAAATAAATCCCTCTAACTTCACATTTGCCAATCTTGAATATGTTCTGAGGCTTTTCCAAGAACAAGTAATACATTTAAAATCATAATTTAGAACAGTATTTTATTATCACTAAATAGCATAAGCAGTGTCCAAACCTTTAGCTATTTAATATACATTACAGACATCTGAATTTATCTTACAGAGGAAAGAAACTGCATTTAGAGGTAAGAGAAAAGGTTCTCTAAATATTTGAAGTGATGCAGCACTTACATCCCTCATGTTGTGGTGGGTCACGCTGCGATCCACGCTGCGAGCGGGCAGGTTGGCAGTGGCTTTGAGGATGGCATCCTTGTCAGGAGCCTTCTGCTCCTGCTTCCTCTGCAGGGAAACAAAAAGGAGCAGGTTTCATAACCCATCAGCCACAGAACAGAGATCACAGCAGAGAGTTTCATATTCCTCACCAACACACCAAGCAGTGCTCTGTAACTTGTAATACCATGGATTAACAGCTCCAGCACCATCCTGCAATTACAGAGCTAAACTGGGCCTCTTGGGTTGCCCCACTTTCAGTCCTTTCACCTCTTTCTGTTATCCAAACATGCAGGGAAATTCCAGCATAAAGAGGGACAGTGATGTATTCCAGAGAACTCAAGAGGCCTCCAAGTTTATGTGATACATTGACTGCAGTACCACTGGTGCATACACATCATCCTGGGCATTACTGACCCCCAGGAACAATTACATTCCAATAAAACAAAATAAACAGGAAGAGGGGAACATTTCCCTTCTAGAGACCTGGTTAGAGGGCGACAAGCCACAGACAGCTGAAGGCAGAAGACATCCTGACAGCAAGTCAACATATTTCTTTGGGTTTTCAAACAAAGTAAGGCACTTGCTGAACTGTATTTAATTACTAGACATTTGTTCAAAGATCAGATCTATACCATGTCCACAGAGTGTATCTGTGTGTCTTATTTTAAGACAGATGTTCTCAGAATGACAGTTAAAAATGTAAAATCAGCTTCCTCTAAGTTGGGAAGAAATAGGAAGTAATTTTTCTAGAAWTTAACCGGCAGCATCTGCCTCTCCAAGCAAACAGAGTACAAACCAGTAACCCTTCCACATATCACCAATGAAGCAGYTAATGAAAACTGCCAAGCTGGGAAGCCTTGCACCCTCACCTTCTCCTCTGCAGACACATCTGCCATCTTGGGGAGCGGCGGCGGCGCGCGCTTCTTGATCAGCAGCAGCACATCTGCAAGAGAAGGACACTGCCACACGTCAGAGGGTCTGTGAGAACAGCTCCTGTAAGATATCCCACAAATTCAATAGTTCCTGGAGATGAATTTTGTATTAGCTCCACCGTAGCATCTTATTTAGCTTGCTATGTCAAAGCAGAGGGTAGATCTTAAAAATGTTACGGTTCGGGACTTGCCAAGTGAAACACAGTTCCTGCTTCCAGACTGACAGGATTAAACCCCACACAATCTTACCTCTGTCCTGAATGTTTTCCTCCAACACTGTTTTTGTGTCTGTCAGCACCTTCTCAGAAGTAGCATGGATCAACTTATGATGTGTCACAGTTTTGGGATCCTCCAAGCTCCCAGGAAGACACTGCAGGAAACAATGAACACTRAAGATCAGCAGACAGAAATAAGGTTCCACATGAATCACTTGGCACTCAAGATTCTCCACATACAAACTGTGCATCATTTCCTGGCTTCTCAATAGCTTAAGCCAGAGGTCAGTGCACATAAAGCATTTTATTGAAGAAAATGAGGTTTGATTTGTGCCTATGTGAGTGGATTTATGCTTTCTCAGGACTGTACATCTCTCTCACACTAAATTCTGGGAGCATTGGAGATTCAGAGCAAAGCAAGGATGCTCCAGGACACAGAGCTACTTAATTCTGCAACAGATCACTGAGGTCCTTCACTCTTAGTGAGCAGCAATTGGTATCACAAAYTAAGAATACAAATCTACCAAGAGCAGCAGTGCTTTCCAGGCGGGAAGGCTGAAATGATGCTGTGTGTTCTCACCTGGAGTGTCAAAACAGGAGAGACTCCCTGCTTCACCTAATAATTATTATTTACACACAGTCAGAGTAAACAAGCCACTGACAGCAGTGATTTTGGTTTATCTGACCTTAAACTGGGCAGTTTCTGCACCTTGTTTCCAGCTGAAATCAAGAGATGTGGCTGCTGGAGCCCTAACTTGTGTTCCTGCTGAAAAGGCTGACCAAAAGTTACATTCATAGCTCTTCTTCCCAACCAGAAATAATCAGCATACAGATTTTTTTCCCTATATGAATGTTGTGCTCATTTCCTTATTGCAATTCTAAATTTTATGTCAATTAATTCTCTAGGAAATCAGTTCAAATCCTAAAAAAAGAGCACACACAGGCCTTGAGCTGCCTCCTCCTCACACCAGAGTGGCTCCAGATGCACAGTGAGAGATTTCAGGAACATTATTACATCAGTGCATCTAGAGGCTTCTAATTCATTTGAGTGCAAAAAGAAAGCAAAGTGCTTGCAATTCCAGAAAGGCAAAATCAGAAATAACAACCCACCAAACCCATGAAATTGCTGCTGCTGTTCTCACCACAAAACAGGACATTTAATACTGACCCTTCCAGCTCTGCTCACAGGACCCAGCTTTTAGTGACACTTCTAAATGTTTCTACCAAGCCACTTTCACCATGTCTGCTGAAGGGAGTGTTCACCCTTCATGTGACAGAGCCATTCCCAGAAATCCCACTGCAATCAGCCCTTATTTTGATGGAGCTAGTCCTGTTCATCACCAGCCTCCTGCAAAGGAACCTCTTTAGTCCATCATCACCTTTTCTGCTGACTGCAACTGATGGAAAACTCAGCTCTCTGCTCTTTTTCCAAACAAAACACACTTGTTTTCAACACAGATTCCAGTTCCTCACCTGAGCCTGTGTTTGGTTCTGATGCCTCACTATGATTGAGGCGAGAATGTCTGAGTCCTGCTTTGTCTACCAGGAGCTTCTTAGGAACCCTTCAGCTTATTAAGTTCTGAACCAAGGCCAAAGAACACATTAACAGCTGGGAGAAACTCCTGTAATGGATCTGATAAGGTACCCAAAATGCCTGGGTACATCAGTGGAACATCTCTCCAAACAAGCTCAGGATATTCCTGTTACAGATCCTGAGAGTAAGAGAAGCTGAAAAGGGCAGCTGGGAGGTGTGTTTGGGGTGGGACACACAGACCTATTATCCATTTTTCCCCAGCACATATAAAGGAGTCTGTGGGGGCAATCGCATAATAAATGTGGGCAATAATTAATTATAAAATGAATAAGATAAAAGTTTAAGCAAAAAATTTAAAGTTCTGTGGCCATCAATTCTTATTTCCTGTTCTTCCAACCACTTTATTAAGAACTGCAGAGAATAACAGGGCAGATATGTGCACTACACACATCGAAGAGGCTGCCGAGTGAAACACTCAGCTTACCTTCACATTTTAACATGCCCTGGAAAGAGAAAAGCCACCTGAACAGCAGTGCCCCTACTCATTCTCACCTTTTCCTTTTAACTGTGGAGTTCCCAGCAGGCTGCTCTGCCAGGCAGGTGACAAACATCTGTCACAGGTGCCTGAGCAACTGCTGAAATCCTAAGCCCTGGCGATGCCAAACACKACTTGCAAAGCTTGGAACCCTGGTAAACCACAAGGCTTTGTCTGGTTTTAAATACAAAAAAAGCACTTTTTTGTTTGCTTTTAATAACAGAAACATTTGAAAATAGCACTGACACTCCCTCCCAATAAACTTGGTGTGGTTTAAACCACCTGCTTAAACAAACATGACTATGATGTTAYAGGTAAGAGGGAAAACCAGTGGGAGGGCTTTATTTCTTTAACTAAATAAAGACCCCAAAACATAAAATCTAGAGGAAATAAAGGCATCGAGTGGCACTTCAGAGAGCAGCAAGCATTTGAATGTTATGGAAAGAAAAGTGGCCACTTTCCTAATTCAAACCTGTCACAAACATCTTCCTCTGCTTCCTCAAAGAATGATTTCAAAGGCATTCAGCAACGTAATCACCAGTCTCTTAGAAGAGCTGCATAAATTATCTCAAGGTGCTATCAAGATTCGGCCCATGATCAGAGGCTATGATTTTTCCATGTCTATTTTTCCCCTCCATAAAAYTATCTATTATCCATTATGGCTATGCAAATCCACCCCAAGAGCACAAAGCAGCAGAGAATGAAAGCAAATATCACCCTGAGTTATCARTTGTCTCCTGCCCCGACTCCCAGGGCAAGGAAAGCAGCTATTAATTAAGCTCCTAATAATTAAAGGCTTTTCAGCTCTGCACATCTGCATCACCCCACCCTGGTTTGGCAGTTTTTGGACCCATCCTGCTGAACCACTCAGGGCTCTGAATCCCACAGCTTTCAGTGAGGCACCTCCATTGCCTCGGGATCATGGAATCACAGAATGGTTTGGGTTGGAAGAGACCTTAAAGCTCATCCAGTCCCACCCCCTGCCATGGGCAGGGACACCTTCCCCTATCCCAGGCTGCTCCAGGTCCTGTCCAACCTGGCCTTGGACACTTCCAGGGATGGGGCAGCCACAGCTTCTCTGGGCAACCTGTGCCAGGGCCTCTCCACCCTTACAGGGAAGAATTCCTTCCCAATATCCCATYTAAACCTGCTCTCTGTCAGTGTGAAGCCATTCCCCCTTGTCCTGCTAATAGTCTCCCTGTTTCCTGTCAGCTCCTTTCAGGTACTGGAAGGCCACTTGGGCTGCTGGGCACCTTTACTTTACCCAGGAAATAAAACCTTTAACCCTTCAAATGGGAGTTAAGTAATTACCTATTACAGGGATCTTCTCCTATGGCACACGTTTTATGCAAAAAGAAGTCTTTGCAACACTTTTAAGATAACCCCCACCCCACTATTAAACGTGATTTAGTAAACTGTGCTCCCAGAGGGAGGAGTTGAGGCTCCAGCTTTGCCAGCTCCAGAGTCACACGTCCCTCAGGAAGAAATGCAGCAGGTCAGGAGTGCAGCTGCCAGGCCAGGCTGTRCTGGCCCCAGAGTCCTGGCCATGGGTCACCATGTCACACGCTGCTGTTGTCAATCASGGCAGCAAACCCCAGCCGTGGCACAGCTTCCAAACTCAGCCCAATGGCTCTGAAACCTCTGGGKTTGACTCTGAGCACCACAAACACACCAGTGGTGACTGGGCAGGGGAGCACAGAGAGCCTGTGTCCTCCTGCTCTGCTTCCACAGGCTGTACCTCTGCTCTGGGCATGTTTTGCCTTTCACACAGGGAGAAGTGATTTACCCTTTGGCTACTTCTGTCAARACCTTATTGCTTAGAGCACAGGGAAAGCATTAGAAGAGCTTTTATCTCCCAAAAAAACCACCTTAGTTGTTCCTGTGCCAGCACAGGGCGAGGCTGCACGAAGATTTTGACAAAATAGGTAATTTCTCCTGCACAGTTCCTACTTCCCTTCTTTGTTCTGACACAGAAACAAACCAAGCTATAATTTCTGAGGGGAAACCCTCACAAACAGCTCACCAGTTCAGACAGCAGGGGCAGGGGCAGGGGCAGGTGATCTCTGACACTGTTGCAAAACACACGCCAAACTCTGGAACTAAATGTTACAAAGTGACTTCCGGCCAAACCCTCCTTTTCCAGCAGAAAAACTCTCCAAACGGGCGTTTTCTTTCCATATGGGACAGTTTCACATAATCCGGGGGGGAGRCAGACACAGCAAACCAGAACACAAAAACATCTGTCTACCTGAGCTATCTTTCTTTCTCTTTTTAAAGAAAAGTCCGTTTTCATCACACGGGACGTGCCCGCCTTTTCCCTGGACCGGGAATTCCAGTCCTTCCCGGGGTCCCTGATTTCCAGCCTTTCTCCCGGACCGCGATTTGCAGCCCCAGCCCGACCACTCCGCAGCCCCGCGGAGCTCTGGGGGCTCTCTGGGGCTCACCCCGGCCCCGGCCCCGCCGGTGCCCGCTCCTTACGTGCTTCAGGCACCGCTCCTTGAGCTTCTCCACCGTGGTGTCCTCGGGCACCTCCTCCAGCCACTCGGCGCCCTCCATGGTGCACACATGGAGCCTCAGCACCTTCCCCGCGAAGATCTTCTCCTCCTGCACGAACATCGCCCCCGGTCCCGGTCCCGCCGCTCCGCCTCCGCCGCCGCCTCAGCAGGCCCCGGGCAGCGCCGCGCGCTCCCGTCCGCCCATGAAGGTGACCCCGCCCGGCCCGGGGGAGCGGCGGTCCGGCCCGGGCGGCGCGGGGAGCGCGGCGCTCGCTGTGCCCGGCCCGGCCCTGCCCGGTGTCACCGCCGGTGTCACCGCCCGGGCCCCGCCGTCCCTCGGGGGACACGGCGGCGCTCCCGCCGCGGCCGGAAACGGAAGTGTTGGGCACGGCGGAGCATGCTGGGAGATGGAGTTCGAGCGCGGCGGGCTCCTCCGGAAGTGAAGGCGTAGAAAGCCCTTCTCGCCCCTGACCGCACAGTTGAGGCTTTCAATCCTTAATAAACCTTTAATAAAACTTCCATAAACGACTAATGACATTTCATGACGTTTAATGACGTTTAAGACCGTTTATTAACGGTGCCGCGGCGAATATGGAGCTGCCCCGGCGCGTTGTGGGGTCGCGTTCTCTCGCCCCGCCCCGGCGCGCTGTGACGGCRGCGCCGCCCCGGTGCGTGCCGGGAGTCGTAGTTCCGCCGAGCTCCCTTGGAGTCCGGCCCGCGGGGGCTCCGGAACACCCCGGGAGCGCCGGGGACACCCCGGGCACCGGGAGGATCCTGCTGTCCCGAGCGCGGTGCGACAGAACGGGRTGGAGCGGCCGGGGGCACCGGGCGTTCCCCCGCCGGCCGTTAGGGGGGGCCCGCGAGCTGCCGCTTCCCGGCCCGCTTCCGTCCGCTCCCGTGGGATGCAATTCCCAGCCAACGCGTGTTGTTTATTTCTACCTTGTATTGTTAAATTTATTTTACGCGTTATTAAAAACGTGTTMTTTCATACGGGTCGTGCCCGAGCTGCGCCAGTCACTTGGGTTCCGGTTTGGCAAACTCCGCAAAGTTTGCGCGAGTTTAAGGTACTTATTTATTTACATTAAAGCAATAAACACGTTCGAGAAGTGGCTTCCTTGTCTTCCAGCTGCAGAAGTTAAGAGTGTGGGTTTCTCGCGGAGGCATTTTGGAAGTCTGACAGCCAATACATCTGATTGTATGGGACAGCCTGTCCCGGGAATGCTGCGGGATTGGGGCAGGATCGCCAGCAAAGCAGCCACGGGAAGCACCAGGATCTGTCTGTGCCCAACAACAAAATAAATCCAAGCGTCATCCACTGCCAAGTGCTGGCTACGCTCTCTCTGCACGCTCCAGGAGCTCTGACTTGTTTTCCCTGACACGCTGTGGGGTTTTTAGCATTAAATACACCATGAAAGGGAGCTTGACACGAAAAAAGGGACTGCAGCTGGTGGGGTTTTATGGATGTATCAAATGGAGCTGTTCTTGCTCAGAAAGTAGGAGGAATATGCGGTAAATTCATCCCTGAGAATGAGCCCTGCAATGTTCATGTTACACACGGGGTGTGGAGTTGGTTGAACGGCAGCTAAAGCTCTCCAGAGGAAATAAATCCAGGCGAAATTAGCAGACCCAGAGACAATAAAAGCAATAAAATGTTGTGTGAGGRGGAGCTGAGAGTTCTGGAGAGCCAAAACTCCATCCCATCAAAASCAGAGTTACTTTTGGGGCCGCCAAACTCTGTTGCCCTGCTGAAACCCCACGCAGGGCTGCGTCTCTGGGGGTCTTTGCGCTTGCTCCGTGCTGGATCAGAAGCTCCCAGAGGTCAAACGAGAGATTTCCTTTCCCGTTTTCCGACATGCCAAGGAATCCCATCCCTCTCTGCCTTGCCGAGCTCGGCCASCAGCTCCAGAGCCCACGAGAGGGAGCAAATTCCTGCTCAGCAAACTCCCCGCCAGCAGCGGCTCCCTTTGGGAATAACCACACGAGTTTTCCTCCCAAAACCGTGGCCCTGGAGCGGGGGCTGACACGAGGGGACAGTGCAGGCCCCCACGGTGGCAGTGGGGTGACCCCAGGCCCGACACGTCCCAGCCACCAAATCCACCCTAAGAACTCTTTCCTGCGGATTCCCGGTGGTTTTCCTAGCTGCAACTTTCCCTGTTCCATGGAGGGAGCTGGAATTCTGGACCCCGACTCGGGAAGGCACCGCTTGGAGCCCCTGGAGTTGGGGAGAACAAAGATAAGGCTGTGCTGGGAGGTGTTTTAAACCAGCCAAGGAGCAGGGGGTGAGCTCCCAGCGGGATAAATCCAGCGGTGTGGAGCTCCTGGTGTGCAGAGGATCTTCCACAGCCATCAAGGGGCTCTCAGCAGCTGCAAGGAGAAGGAATATTTGGAGATGAATCTGGAGCTGAGGCAGGGAAAAAAAAGACTTCTGCTTCCTGGCCATCTCTTGCRTTGAAGCAGTGCTTGCTTAACAAAAGTGGAATACTTTATTTCTGTGCTTTGAATGCAGCTCCTGTGTGCTTGATAAAATGAACCCATAAAATTGCAAATACGAGGCAATTTGACTACTGATGGCTAATGCATCATAAGGGCCCGGGGAATGGGAGCATTTAAAAATACCCCATTTAAACATTGGGCACTGCCTCCTTCCCTTGCTCTGCAGCAGAATAAATAAACAATATGTGTCTATTATGTTGATATTGTCCAAAGCCGAAAGAACGAGCGCACAGTGTGTTACTTGCTTTTTATGGCTGATCCATTATGCCCAGAGACCAACGTGGGAGCGAGAAAAGGGGGAATCAAGAGCTCTTTTCCTTCGAGGAAAGGCTCCTCTTGTTTTACATCTCCAGGTGAATTATTTTCCAGGGTTGCATCCAGCAGCAGGATCCTTCYGTTACCCAACCTTGGCCTGGGGTCTACCCCGTGTTAGGGGGGGACAGCAGACCCAGGAGAGAGGGGACAGAGCCCACCTATCAAACACCCCCTGTAGTGCAGGGAAACATGGGGGGAGCAGCTCAATGTCATTGTGGAGTCCTGCAGGAAACAAAACACCAGGGAGCATGAAAGGAAGATGGACAGAGACTTTTCACAAGGGCCTGGAGTGCCAGGACAAGGGACAGTGGCTTCACACTGGCAGAGGGTGGGGTGAGATGGGATATTGGGAGGAGATTCTTCCCTGTGAGGGTGGGGAGGCCCTGGCACAGGTTGCCCAGAGAAGCTGTGGCTGCTCCTGGATCCCTGGAAGTGTCCAAGKCCAKGYTGGACGGGGCTTGGAGCAGCCTGGGATAGTGGAAGGTGTCCCTGCCCATGGCAGGGGTGGGACTGGATGAGCTTTAAGGTCCCTCCCAACCCAGACCATTCTGGGATTCGAAGAGGAGAGGTGTGGGAGCAGGACCTTGCCCTCCACAGTCCCTCTTGTGGGCTGATTTCTTCTCTCACAAGGACTCCAAGGAGCTGATTCCAAACCACCCGGCGCTGGCAGAGCRGGAACATCCAGCTCGGGGAAATCCACACCTGCAAACCCCATAATCTCTTTTAAATCGTCTGAGAGTGGGAGGAATAAAAGAGAGTGAGAATTACACTACCCCCCCCAGCTTTTCCTGGGCAATCTCAGAATTTATCGAGACAACTCCTGTGGGATGCTCCATCATGTCATCCAAGACTTGTGTATCGACTCTTTTCCTGCTGCTGCTGAGGGAAGAAATATGATAACGGGAGGGATAATGAAGCAGACATGTTTTCTCCAAATCAAACCCATTCTCCCTTCAGCCGGGAGGAAAGGGTAGAGAACTTTCCCTTCACGATATTTTTCTCGGTAATGTGTTTTGACAATTTAATTTAGAAGTCATAGAGTAGCGAAGACAAAGTCACCGGGTGGGTGGACATCGGCGAGTTCAGTTGCCTTTGTGATGAATTGGTGATAGTACAGAGATGACAAAACAACACAGGGGGACAAGAAGGAGGCTGGCAGCACTGTCGGCAGCAGGCACGGGATAAATTGAACGCTACACTTCATCCAGGAGCCTCGACGTTCCCAGGCATCCCGACGTAATTTATGAATTGCAATTAGCATTTTATTACGGCTCGTGCCCGAGCTGTGCCTGTCACCTGGGTCCAGGTTTTGCAAGAGCTGCAGAGCAAAGTTTTCCTAAGTTTAAAGTACCTATTTATTTCAATTGAAGGGATAAATAGGCTCACGAGTTTGCTCTCCTGTTCTCCAGCTGCAGAGGTTGAGAGGGTGGGTTTTTTGAGGAGGCATTTTGGGGCTCTGGCAGCCCCACACATCTGTCCTGCTCGTGTGGGACAGCCTATCCCRGGAATGCTGTGGGATTGGTGCAGGATCACCAAAAAAGCAGCCCCGGGAAGCAGCAGGACCTATCTGTGCCCCACAGCCTCAGTTTGGGGTCTCAGCTGTGCCCTCGCTCCCACCTGGGTCCGAGTCCTCTCCATGTGCTGCTCTTGGGGGAGCCCCGTCCTGCTCCTTCACACCTGAGAGCTCCCGGGTTTATTTCTCCTTTCCTGAGACACGGAAACTCCTGTCTCTGGCCCTCTGGCAGCTTCCCYGGTCAGACAGCAGAGGAGCAGCCACTCCTCCTCTCCTCCTGCTGCCCTCTCCATCCCTTCTGCTTTCCCTGCCCTGCAAAAAGAAAATCGTCCTAAAAACCATTCTGAAAACAGCGTTTGAAGTTGGAAACKGGAAGATTTTGTGGGTAATAACCACCAGGCTGTCATTTCCAGCACTGGTTCGGGACCCACAGCACCCCAGGGCCGCGGGCGGGCGGGAGGGCGCCCAGGCCGGGATCCCTCTGCCCATCCAGCTTTGCCTGGAGCCGATGCAGGGACACAGATCTATTGTACAATTTAACTCCAGAGTCACTCTGAAAGGCCCCTGACTGTGTTCGGAACGACTCTGCAGGTTGTTATAAATATACAAAGCTTTTTGTGGGGATATTCATGAAATTCTATCACCACTTACCCTGSCTGGTAATGGCCTTGTTTATGTATGGGCTCTATACCTGGCTTTGCAGCCTCTCCAAACACAATTCCATTACGGTGTTTAACTGCTCTATCAGTGTAGTACTTAGCTCTCTCTGCTTCCCAGCACAGCTCCTTAATGGCCAGGGAAGGTATTAGGCACTGCAGTTTGTGAGTATTCAAAAGAAAGTTCAAATCTCACGATGTCTTTATTTTAAAATTCATGGAATTTCTAAGTACCAACTTGTAAGCCATGACCAAATAGTAATTTCTTTCTTAAACAGCTTCCCCACCCCCCCATCTTTCTCCTTCACCAGTTAACTTGCTCTCACCACAGCTCTGTGGATGTTGGTCCCTCCCTGTCCCCAGCTGCAGGGTCCCCAACACCCTCGGGCTCCCCACCAGCTCTTTTCTGCCCAAGAGCAGCCACAACCCACACCAAGCAGGGGGACATTGCTCTGAGGGCACTGTGGGGGTCACTTTGGGGGTTTGCAGCTGGTATGGGGCAGGGAACCACCCGTGCCCTCCCCRAGGAGCACTGGGGGGAGCAGATCCAGGGGGAAAAGAGAATTAGGATATTTAAAAGGATGTGCAGTACCTGTGTGAGAAGGGCAGCAGGACCAGGCCACTGGTGGTTCTGGGGACGACAGGGGTGGGAATCGTCCCTCAGGTCCTTCCTCAGCAGCAGCTGTGGTGGGGTGACCCCRGCTGGGCTCTGGGTGCCACCAAAACTGCCCCATCACCGCCACCCCTGTACCCTCTGCCCCCAAACCCTCGCCACGCAACCCCAGCACATCAGCGTTCTCCTTTTTGGCACTGCTTGGATCCAGTTCCCAGATTCCTTCCCTAAACGGAGAAGAAAAAGCTTTCAACTCAATATTCAAAGTCCCAAAGTCCCACTTCCCACACAGAGCGATGAATCCCCACCTCCTCCAGCCACTGCCTCATCCATCAGGTGCTGTTTAACCTGGGACTGTCACCGTGGCATCTGGTGGCAGGAGGCAGCTGGGAGGATCTGCCTCCCCTTTCCAGCTGATCAAGAGCATTTTCTCGTTTCCTCGTATGTTTTGGCAGAATGTCACAATTTAATTGTTGGAAACAAGAGCAGGAAATATTAGCAGCACTGGCACAATAGGATTTTAATTTAGCTTCAGGACAGAAATGGGTCTCTAGCAGAGTGCCAGGCTCCAGGATTGCCTGTGAGTACGAGGAGCCTGGAGTTTGCCTAATAGTTTGCACAACTGGGGTAATTCTGTAGGGATGCGAGGGACTTAATTGGGCTCATGCTTAAACACCCTCGTAATGCGAGGCACACTGCGTGCTCCCAGCATCATTATTAAACAGCCCATTTCACTTTTTAATGATCATCTTGGATCACTGTAACAGTGATCAGCAAATAATCCTGGCCAAATAAACATCTGTCTTCCGYGCTCCCGCAGCTGGGGCTGCCGCTGGGCTCCGAGTGAGGCTGGGACAGAGGGACAGCAGAGTCCCCAGCCCCAAGGGACCCCAAATAACCCCCCTGCTCAGTGCTCTTTGTCAAGCCGGGGGGGCTCAGAGGTTGGGGTGGGTCCTCAACACCACGTTACCCCTTGGGCCAGCAGTGTCTGCCCCAAACACCACGGGGCGGCTGCAGGAGGGGTCTCACCGACATTGAGGTAAAATATGGGGCATCGCTAAATTATTCAGTTGGCGAGAGGGGCTCTCAGGATGGCGTGTTGCTCTTCTGCAGTGTAATTAATAGTCTTTAGATTAAATATGAAATCATTCCTGCTCATTAATAATTCAGCGGCAGCGTGGCGATCTTGGGAGAGCAGCAGCACTTCATATTCCTCTCAAGTCTGGTGCCTGGAACGCTTTGGGGGAAGCGGCCGCCCTTTCATCCATCTCAATTACAGCTGCTGCCTGCTCATTTCCTTCTTGAACGTTGTTTTGCAAAGGTGTAAAACTCTTCCGCTTCCCGGGGGTAGGTGCCAGGCGGTGCCAGCGCGTCCTGGAGGGGATTGGTGCTCTGCAGCCACTGAGGTGCCACCCTCGGCGCTTCCCGCGGTGTCCGTGGCCAACCCGGGCCGTGCCGCGAGCTTTGGGGTCGGACGGAGCTCGAACACRCCTTCGCCTTCCTCTCCCCGAGCGTGCGGCCGCTCCTTGCCGCATCCCGGGGCTGGGAAGGAGCTCCCCGCGGCCGAGGCGCCCGCGCTGCCACCCTGCCCTGGCTTCTGCCATCGTGCTGGTGGCCTCGGCCGCGGCAAAACCACCAGCACCGGCCCCAGCCGCACACCAGCCTGGTCCCCGTAATTCGCGGCRAACGGGAGCTGTCCCACCTCTCCTCCGCCTCTGCCCCCAGGCCCCTGCGCTGCGCTTTTACAGGCGGGATGGGGACGGCGCTTTTTGCTAATGCTGACAACCACCGTAATTTAGCTTTACACCAGCACTAAAACCGGAGGAAAAATTCATGTCCTGGGACATCTGTGACACAGTTGCTGCTGAGGGCGGATTTATGTGCAGCTCCAGCAGCTCCCGGCAAGGAAAACACCCCGGTGCKTTTGGAGAGGTGAAACAGCCCTGAACGGACTCCAGCCATGGAATCAGCTGTCCCAGGGATGCTCCTGCGGGGACAAACCCCTGCTTCACCTTATTCCAGCGTGATCAGTGGGATAGGGGAGGGAGGAAAGGCAAATCCACATCTTTCTGTGATGCTGGTGGGTTCATGCCCTAGTGCTGGACCTGTCAGGCATCCACAGCCCCACTGCGCTGGTCCGGGGTGTGAGGATGCCCTGGAGGGAGCAGGAATGCTCAGGGGCAGGAACAAGCAGCAGTGTGAGCAGATGGGTGGCTAAATGCACCCCGAAGGTGGCACCTGTAGCAGAAGGAATATTTTGGGATGCCAGGCCGGAGCTGTGCCAGCAGCAGCTCCGGAGGGTCCCTGCTTTTTGCCGAGTGCCGTAATTCCTGTTCCCAAACAGCAAACAAATGTTAGGCAGCTGCTGCAGGAAAATCTGAAACCGAAGCCAATCCCCCGGGGTGCAGCAGCGAGGAGGGGCGAAGGGCGGGATGAGGCTGATCCCGGCCCAGRGCAGGGAACTGCAGCCCTGGGCTCGGCTGGGTGAGGGCAACAGCCCCGGGGGTCCCGGGGAGTCCCAAATGCAGGTGCTAAATGTCACCTCTCCCGAGGAGCCCCGAACATCCACGCGGCTGCCGTAACCTTTACGGAGCCCTCCCGGTTCCCCCCGAGCTGTTACAAGAGGATAAACTTGTTTGCACACCTGGCTGGGTTTTAAATAGGTTTAATTCCTTTGTGCCTCTCCGCCGCTTCCCGCGATGACTCAATGACTTGTCAGCTGTCGAGGGCTGAACGTGCCGGCTCCGACCTGCCCCCGCACTGCTTCCCACCGGGAGCATCCCCCGGGACGGCTGGGAGCTGCTCGGGCACGGAGGGGATTGGCCAACAGTGCGGTGCTGCACCCAAAATGCGGCTTTCCCTGGGGTGAGAGGATGTGGGGTGATGGGAGAGGAGGGGCAGCGAGAGGCCAGAGGCACCTTAGSGGGTCAAAAAGCCTCCGGTGGAGTCTCGTGGTATTGGGCATCCTCCCAGGAGGGGCTGGTCCACAAATCCCCTCTGCTGAATAGTGGGATCCCCACATCCTGTGGGAGAGTGGCCGGGGCGATGGGGGACAACGCTGGGGCTGGATCCATCCCCAAATCACCCCAAAGATGCTGGTGGCCCCAACCTGGGTGTGAGGAGGGGCTGGGGGAGCCGGAGCTGGAGAGATCCTGGGCATCCTCCCACGGGCTGGTAGGTGGTGCCCAAGCGGTGATTCCTCATTAAACCGGACACAAATCCAGGCAGGAATAACAGAGTGGATTTCCAAGACCTGCTTCTTTAGGGGACCCTTCTGCACGGTCCGGTGGGATAGGAAAGCAGAACCATGAGGGAGCATATTAGCGAACATGGAAACCTTCTTTTCGGGTGCTGCGCACTCATAAATGAATCCACTTTATAGAGCCATAGCAGAGAGGAAATGACTATTCGGAGCCTGATTTATCTGCTCAAATGCTTTGTAGTACTTCAGATTAATAAAAATATTTAATAAAGAATCAAGTTGGTTTATGCAAAGAGAATCACATCCCCTGTATTTTTATTACTGAAAAATTGGAAGCGGGAAGGAATAATGATATAAGCTACTGTATAAATGACAAAAATACCCATTCTAGTTATATGCATTGCTGTACAATCTTCTTCTATCCTATAAACATAATATATTCTTATGCCTATTTCAACTGATTCAGTAGTCATATGCTGCATTGTGCAGTTTAATACCATCCCGTCCTCAACAGCTCTGGCAAGTGATTAAATAAGAAATAAATTTTGCTGTCATTGCATTTAAAATCAAATCAAGGATCATTTGTTACCCCAAACGAACCAGTTATCCTGCTCTGCTCGTAAGGAGGCTGCTGTTTGCTGAAGCATTTAGAAATGTATATATAGTAAACTCTTTGCATAATGGCTTGTACTGTAATATGATCTTTATGAGCCTCCCGCTCCGGAGACACTCGGCAGCGCCAATAAACAGCACATTGCTTTTTTAATTTAAAGTTATAGGTATGAGACACTCCGCATTCTCCCCGTGTTCCTCTGAGCCTTGTTGGCCGTGCCACCGAGCTGGGGGCAAAGCTTTGTGCCCCCCAGCGTCCCCCAGACCCCGTGGGGCGTCACAGCGGCAACCCCCGGTGCCTGCGGGTCCCCCCCGACACCTCCAGCAGCCCCCACGGAGAAATCCAGCACTGCCAGACCCCAGCCAGCCAGGGAATAGGCCCAGGAGGGAGAGACAAACTGTCCCATTCACCAAGTACATTAAATTTAATGCCAGCGCCTCGTTAATGGCCCCTCACGTTATAATGTGTAATATAAACCTACAAATTAATWGCGATACCTTCGGAAGCTTCTCTAACTGCTGCTGGAATGAAACCTGGCTAATAACCATCATTTCAAAGTCCATTCTGGTTAGGAGATTGTGTCTGACCAAACTCCTTTTGTTGGCTCATTATTCTAATTCCTCTCCTCCCCAGGAATTGCCATTCTTTGAGCACCTCCACGTCGTCGCTGGGATTTACCCGAGAGCAGCTGCTCCTTTCCTCTGGGATTTCATCCACGGGTGAGCCTGCACTGGTGAACCACCTGCCTCGTGCTCCAGGTGTGAGCAAAAGCCCGGGGAGGGAACCTCTTAGAAAGAAAAAAAATCAAAGAATTTTCATTTTGAAAATGGCCATTGTAAGAAAAAGGAGGTGCCCCGGGGTGCCCCTGGTGGGTTTGGGCATGGCTGTTGGCTCCCAGCCCCTCACCATCAGCCACAGACCCATCACGGACCCCGCCGAGCCCACTGGGTAAATTATTTGTTGCAAATTATTTGCTCAGCTTTAATTATCAAGTTTTGGCACCCATTAGTTAAACCSGTTAATTTTATTACGGAGAAAACAACAAATCACACGGCTGACAATAATGAGGATGAACAGGCATTTAATTATCCTTGTTCTAGACAGAACAATTATTAATTTTAAATTGCAAAAACTCATTTGAAAAGTTTGGAGTCTGGAGAATTGTCGTGGGGAGCGGGATTATTGCTGCGGGAGAGCTCCGGTCAGCRCCTTCATTAATACCAGGAACCCCAGGAAATCAATTCCTGCACCAGCCTCTTCCTCCCCGCTGGAAAGTGCAGGAATAAAACGAATAAACTTTCGTGTGGGGGTTGTTAAAAGAGGTTTGGAGTCACTCTTGCACCCGCTGCTGGACCTGGGAGGGTTTGGGGTCCCTCTGAGCACCCCAGGGCACAGCAAGGAGGATCCCACCGCTTTGGGACAGCACAGATCCCTCCCCTCAGGCCCTTCCTCAAGGCAACCTAGAGGCTCAAGGAAGAGAAAAAAAACACCCAATAATAAAAGTTGGGGGAATGAATCTGAAGCTGGAAGAAACAACTGGAATCTCATCRTTTATCCCCAGTGGTCAGTGGCACAGATAACATTTTTCAAAGTGTAATTGCAGTCAATTGTACTTTCCCCCCAGTGCCCGTCAGCTCAGCTGGTGTGATAAATGTTGGCTTTTAAGCAAGAATGGATTGATTATTAATAGCTTAGATACCAGTTACAGGAACTGCAATAAAACTAGATTTTAATTTCCCTCTCTATTAAGGAATCTCRTGTTTCATTCAACGTAGAGAGAAAATAGGGGGTTTTGCAAAGATATTAGATTTACTGCCACCATAAAAGATCATTGATGCACCCAACTCTGGGCTATGTTTGACTGAATTTTCAACAAAAGGCTGCTCGGTGGGTCTCTGAGTCTCCTCGTGCCCAGCCCTGAACCTTCCTGGCACCAGTGAGCAGTGGGTTTCATTGAATCCCAGAATTGTTGAGTAGGAAGAGACCTTAAAGCTCATCCCATTCCACCCCCTGCGATGGGCAGGGACACCTTCCCCTATCCCAGCTTGCTCTAAGCTCCATCCAGCCTGGCCTTGGACACTTCCAGGGATGGGGCAGCCACAGCTTCTCTGGGAAGCATTTCCACATCTCCAGTGTCTTCAATGACAGCAGAACCAGGCATCAGTTCCTGATCTTCCGATCTCCCTCCTGTGCACTCCTGCTCCTCACTAAACCCAAAATCCCAGCAGAAAATCACTTAATCRGGGTAGGGATGTTTTGGCTGTGATTTGTGTCTAAGTCAGGAGCAAAAGCATAAAAGCTGCCTTGACTGAAGAACATAGTTGTGCATTTTAATCTCTTATAACTTACTTTTATGATGTAATTCTGAATTATGTTATTGCATTTGTATTTAGAGAGCACACCAGATGGTGCATGCAGTAACACTTTAAATTAGGGTTTCCCAAATACACATTAAATTTAGATTTAATAAGACAGTTATCACATGGGAATTAAATACCAATTGATTATTTAGAAGATACCACGGCTCAGCAAAGTGAGCAGCTCAGTTCTCACACCGCGCCTGGCACAGGGAGGGGACCTGGAGGGAGCACCCAGGGGTCCTGCCCTGGCTCCTGCCAGGCACCCATGGCCTCCCCGGCTCTTTGTCAGCTTGGGGGTGACACTTGGCAGTGGAGGGTGGACACAAAGGGAGGGACACTGCTGTCCTCCCCCAGCCAGGCCAGTGCCCCAGCGTGCTGGGATTCCAGTGTCATCCACGTGGGAGCAGCGACTCCCAGTCTGGTGCCAGTGGTCATTTCAGACCAGCATCACCCCTGGGTACATAAAATCACCCCCGAGGGCACCTCCAGCCACACAAACCCATTTACACCCCCTGTGAATGTGCCATGCCCAGCTCCTGCAGCCCTGTGCCCACACCGAGCCCTGCTCATCACTTTGGGGCACACGAAGGGCCTCGTCCCCTGCAGAGGCTCCTGGTGGCACAGGGGCCCCTGGGGACACGGGACAGCTCTGCCTGGGGGTGTCCCAGCACAAGGAGTGGGGGATCGAGCCCTGATTCCATGTGGGAAACGATCACAGCTCAGTCACTGCCAGGTCAGCTCCATTCTGTGAAAACATTGAAGATCCTTTGCAGTCACCGATTTATTTTTTTATTATTATTATTATTATTATTATTATTATTATTATTATTATTATTATTATTATTATTATTATTATTATTCCGAACCGCAATATGCTGCTCATAGACTGCGGGTAATTTACTTTTCTAATCAAATTGATTTCCATTCAAATGAATTCTCTTGTCCGTCTCCATTCCAGTAATGTTATTTTAAGCGTGAGCTCTGGCTTGGTACAAATGTCTAATCAAATGGGGAGATGCAGAGGGCAGCGTGGTGTGTCCTGGTGAATCACACAGAAGTGAAATTAGAGATGCTTTTAGGTGCAATAATTTATGTATTGTAACTTCTGCTGAGGCCCGGTGAGTGAGATTACATTGCCCTCCTGGATTTATCTCTCTTGGTTTGTGGCTTGGCATTTCTTGCTTTTCCCCCCGCACCTTTTTGTCCTTCTATTGAATCAGACTGATCTAATTCCTCTCCCAGAGCCCCAGAGGGATGAGGGTTGGCCACACAGGACCCTGCCCGAACCTGGCAAGGACCAGACCCAGCACCAGGGATTGGGGTTCCAAAATACCATCCCCACCTCATCCCAGCCCCAGCACAGACAGGGTCAAAAAGCAAGTTCCTGGCTCACCTGAGCAGCCCATTGTTCCCTCCATGCTGGTGGCAGCTTTCCTGTACGAGTGCCTGAGCTGTCACCGCGCCACTGCCACCATCCCAAGGACGTGGCCGTCTGCCACGCTGGGTCTCCAACCCATCCCTGCCATCCCTTCACCGTGGAATCATCCTGTCATTATTCCTACCCTTAAGCCACCCTACAGTAGCCGCACAGCCCCTCTGCAGCCCTGCCCGGGGCTGACGGATGCACCGGCGGCTCCGCCAATCCTGCGGAGCGGCCCCGGAGCGCGGCGGGCACGGCGGGGATGATGCAGCTCCCACTCCTCACCCCGTGTTTGCGTTCCGTGTCCCGCACGATCCATCTGAGCCGTCGCCGGCGCTGGAGTGCCGCTCCTCAGCCGATTATAAAATGGCTCGGTGCAAAAGACGCATATRAATAAGAGCAGCCCCGGAGTGCTCCGGAGCCGCCGGCGCGGGGAGCGCTCGTGGCTCTGATTTATGGCATCTGCTCCAGGGGCCTGGCTCGCATCGATCTCTCGCTTCCTTCACACGCACGGAGCGGGAAGGGGAGCGGCGGCACCCCCGGCCTCGCACCCTCCTGCCATTCCCTCCCCTCGCCGCCCTCCGGGGCAGCAGCCTTGGGAAAGGGGGACGAGTGGGATGGATCCAGCTGTACGCGGGCTCTCGCCTCTTGTTCCGTCCTCTTTGCCACAGGGCCGAGAGCAGGAGCCGTGCTGGGCTCACAGGGAGCTCGGTGMTGGCAGGGCAGAGCAGGGCTGGGATATCCCAGCTCCTGGAGGGGCGTCCCTGACTGGAAGGACAAGGACCAACACCTCCTGCAGTGGCCAACTCCTGCAATGGCCAACAGCTTCTGCAATGGCCAACACTGCGATGGCCAACACCTTCAGCAATGGTCAAAGCCATCTGCAATGGCCAACACTGCAATGCCCAACATCTTCTGTCCCCGAGCTGGTGGTCCCTGATCCAGTACCCCTGTGACTGTGTCCCTGGGGACCCACGGTGGGGACAACCTGCACCTGTAGCACCAAACTGTGTGGGTGGAAATGAAGAGCCAAACTCAGAGAGTTCGAGCGTGTGCAGTGCTCTAACGTCTCTCCCTCTGGAGCAGATCCCAAGAAAATTAAGACAGGCCAAGTCTTAAAAAGGCATCAACAAACAGGCATTTTTAAGGCCCTGGGGAAGAGCGCACCCGTGGGTGCCCCATCGCCTCTCTCAACCACCTCCCTGTCCTTTTGGCACTGCCAAAAGCACGACCCCACCCCAGGCAGGGGGAAACCGCCTGTTTTATAACAATAGCAATAAAAATAATGACATTAATGCAAAGGAAAAGCCCTTTCCATCCACCCCACGTTGGCCCAGGCGGYGTGAACCGACTCCCCCCCGCCAGCACGCTCTCCCTCAGCACATTTCTACAGCAACGTCGTTTACTTGGTTAAATAACTCATTTATCTTTTTATACTCTCTGCAGATCATAATACACCCACTCTGACAATACCACACACCAAAGACCTAATTTTAGCGCTGGTGTTTAGAAGTAATCAGTTTGAAATATTGGAGCGGGCGTACGATGGGCTCRGGTTGGTTTGTTTTTTTTTTTCCCCCTGAAATACTGACGTTTGCAAGAAAGCTGCTCATAAGGAAAATTCTGATTATAACAACTCATTTAGAATAAATCAGTTTGAAATGGTTTATATAACGCGGCGGAATGCGCCGTACGCGAGCATCCAAGTTTCTGTGTTTTTCCTTTCAGTGAGATGAGATTAAATGAAACCCCAAATGCAAGTGGTTTTGGGCACTTCTATTTTGCTAAGCTGAGGAAATGCAGCTTCTCAGCAATTTTATGGCCAATTGGGTTGGGGGGAAAAGAAGAAAGGCAAAAATTACAGAGAGGAGAATTACCACCCTCACAGCCCACCCCGCTCCGACACCCCCAGCCCTCCCTGGGACCCYGCTCCAGCTCAGCCTCTCTGGCTTTGAAACCTTTTCCCCCCTCCCCATCCCAAAGACAATGTCAACCCCCACGACAGCCCCGTCCGGGGCAGAGGCAGGAGCCCTGGGGCACCACTTGGACCTCCTGGTGCTCCGGAGCATCTTCCCTGCTGGTACCTCACCCTGGAGCAGGGATGGCGACGCAGCCGCCGACGCTGCATCTCTTGGAGCATCCCCCCTCAAGCTGCCCACTGAGACCCGGCAAACTCRTCACACGTGTCCATGGGTGGGTGGCAGGAGCCCTCCTGCCCCTTTGCAGAGCCTGGTTAAGGTTTTTCCTTGATGAAGAGGCGGGAAGCTCCCAGCGGAGCRGGAAAGCGGCGGATTTCGGCTGCTGCTGCATCCTTCAGTCTCAGCCCCATTCCCTGGCAAAGCACCGAGTGTTGATTCAGGAAGGCTGCAAATTCAATTTTAAATRATGATAATAATAGTGACAATAAATATTAGTTTTTATAAGCAGTAAGTGTGGAGGGAGGGAGCGTGTGACGTGTCCAGGAAGAAAGCCAAAAGATGCACAAGCCGCATCAGGTGAGGCGGGGGGAAGAGCCCAGGGCAGCGCAGGGAACACCAAAAACCCCAAATTTGGGCAAAACCCTTCAACTGGCCACGTCTGGGGGTTGTTTCATACCTTGAAGTGGAGCCAGAACCGTCAGAGCCCCTCCAGCACCTCTTAACAASGCCTGCTGCTAAACGCTACCCACCGCCCAGAGAGACAGAAAACAGAGCAAAGAAAACCTTTTAATTGTAATTTACTTTATTATTTTGTAAATGTGAATTTTACAAAGCGTTTTACAATTAATGATCACATTGGGTTGGTTTTTTTTTTTGTAGGTTTTTTTTTTTTTAAATGGGTTTTTTCATCATATGAAAACAGCTATGAGCACAGTTCCAGCTCGGGGGGTCTTCATCTTTTCTCTCTTTTTTTTTAGTTACTGATATATCGTGTCAGCCATGGCTACAAAATAACAGTCTGAACTATACAGAGTAAGAGCACATAAATACTAGTGAATAATGCACAATAAAAAACAAAATAAAATAAAAAAAAAAAAAAAAAGAAGCTAGCATCGTTCGTGGCTGAGACAGTTGAGGAACATAATTCAGTGGTACTGTGAGATTTCCTTACAGCACAGAAAGTATTTTTAACAGTCATGAATTACAGTACTACTTAATACCCTATGAAGACGCTTTAAAAACAACCTTGTACTTTAAGTCCTTTTTTTTCCCCAAACATTCTGTCCAAAGGATTAATGTTCTATTTGAATCAAGTGCCATCCAAATGTTCAAGTCAAAAATATTTATACATTTATACTCAGTCGTTTTTTTATTATTATTATTTATTAATTTTATTTTATTTTTTATTCTTGTCTGCTAAAAATAGTATTGCAAGTTTTGGCTTTTTTATTTTTTTACCTTGACATAAAAATCACGATTTTTTTTTTTTTTTTCTGTGTGCAAAACGCTTTTTAACAGTGGAAGAAACTCAAGGAGGAGCGGAGGGGTTTCCAATGTGAGTGTGTCCCACTCGCCCCCTCGCTCCGGCCCCGGCGGGGGCTCGCTCGCTCCCAGCACGATTCGGAGAGCAGGAACACTTGGAACAGCAGTTGAATCCCGGGATGGCTGCGGACTGGCCACGGGGGGCTGGGGGTGCGGCCGGGGAAGCGCCCGGGGCTCATCCCGGCTTCCCACGGGTCCTTCTCCACTCGCAGCGAGTGATTTCCAGAGAAACGAGGGATSTGAGCACACCCCCGGGAGAGAAGGGCTGCGGGGAGGCGGCAGCCCCGGGGGGACACCACGGCGGCGTCTCCGCTCCCCAAACTCCGGGGACAATTCCAGTCTGGGGGGCTGGGTGGGGTCGGACCCCTCGGGGCCCCGSAGCGCGCCGGGCTCGGCTCCCACGGCCGGCCCCGCTTCCTCCGCGGAACTTCCAGAGGGAAATCACAGTCCGAAGGGTGAAACCACGGAGGTGGCCCCAAGGACCCGCTCCCAGCTCCTGCCGGTGACATCCCTCCCGCCCGGCCCCTGCCTGGGAATGTCACCGGCCCGTGGGACACCGGGGGGGGGGGGGGGCAGAGGGTCATGCGGCCCCTCCCAAAGCCATGTTTCATTAATTAGCGCTAACGAGGAGGAGAGGAGCTGGTCCTACACTATGGCAGCTGCAGGGAACTTGGGTGCTTGTACACTCTGCGCTCGTTAAAGGTGCTTGGTATAACTTTAGATATAGAATATACAGGTAATATTGCTAATAGTCAAGCATAAGAATAAAGGTGCAGACATACCATAAATACTGATGCTCTGATTTTACACTGTCAGACCTAGATGAATGCAGTTTCCTATTCACATTTATAAAGCAGCCCCAAATTCTAGAATTTAAAATAGTGTCGTAAACAAAGAGGAGGAAGGAGTCGGTTATGATCTGATCTTCTTAATCTGTTTTCCTTGGAAAAAAAATGATCAAAAAATTCTAAGGCACTCAGGAAAGCCGCATACAATCGATGGACTGCTCTGTTCTCACCTTACATTCAGTTTTAAGGGGTTTTTTTTTTTTGCTTTTTTTTTTGTTGTTTTTTTCTCGGAAGAATACAATCATTACCATATAACATTTTCAAACATATCATTAATCCTCCACACACAGGAAACATTAGTGCAAAATGCTTGCCCTCATCTACCAGATAAGGAAAAACCCAACGCCCTTCACATTTGAGAAGTTTGCCTTCCTAATAATAATAATAATAATTAATAAAACAAACCCAAATCAGGGAAAAAAAAAAAGGAAAGGAAAAAAAAAAAGAAAGAAAAAACCCCCAAAATATACAGGAAGTTGTGCTAGGTATAAAAATATATATTTTCACTGTGCAACTTGACTCTCTCCAGACTCTCTGTCCTAAGCCATTCAAGTACTTTGCTGCTGCCCCCCCGGTGGCCCCGCCGGCTGTGTGGGAACAGGTTTGGTCCAGAATTAATCCCTACAGCCACGTGCAGCCCCCAGCCGGGGGGCTCAGCCTGCTCCCCACCCCCAGCAAGTGCCAAAAAGGAGGAGGAATCCTTTGCAATAGCATTTCTCTCTATATTTATATATATATATGCACACAGACACACACACAAGGGACGACTTTTGATCTCCGACACCCGGAGCCGCTCCCAGCTCGCCTCAAACTTTTGGCAAACCCAAAGTTTTGGGGATCAGGAGGGTCCTCAGCCAAACTTGAGCCCCACCAAGCCGGCTGAGCTGCCCTCCAGCAGCTGCTCCTGGAGGCACGGGGACACCCCGGGGCCAAGGAACCGGATTGCTCCGTGTCCCCGGGGCTGGCTGGGGACAAAGGCCACCCCGAGCCCRGCCCCTGGTCCCCGGGTTTGTTTAGTGACGTGGGTAAAGTGCAAATAGAGCCGTGCTCATTCCCACTTCTCCGAAGCATCCCACACCYCTGCACCTGCGCCAGCCCCCGACACCCGGTCTGGGGCATCACAGCCCCCCCAAAAAGCTGTGCCAAAACCCAACGTGGGGCAGGACCCCCCCATCRCCGATTTTTTGTGTCAGGAGCAGTGGCACAGGCTGGGCAGCCTCGTTATTACGATGCAAGAAAACTGCTTCAAGTATCAAAGAAAACAAAACAAATGGCCAAAAGTTGGGTTATCCTCTCCCCGCTCCCCCTTTCCCAATGGAAATACAAAGAAGGAAGAAAACCCTGAGCAAAGCGCTGTCTGGATTAGGGAACCAAAGCAGGAAAGAAAAGAGGAGCACAGCCACAGCAGCCAAAAAGTGACTCTTTGTGCACCTTGTTCCTAGTCCMAAACGTGTTAAAGAACAAGCTGCAAGTGTCATTAAAGCAGGTCGTTAAGTCACAGTAAAAATAATCATAATTTAAAAAAGGARAGAAAAAAAAGGAAAAAGCCAAACTTGGCTTTCACGTCACTGTCCCCATTCCTTGGGGGCGCCCCAGCAGTGCCATCCCCGTGGGACCCCCAGCCTGGCCCCAGCACTCCGGGGAGGCCGCAGCATCCCGTTGGAGCCGGGCCTGCGGAACGGGTTCCGGTCACTTTGGGGKTTGTAAGGGCGAGGGGCAGAGCTGGTACCTGCTGCCCATCAGGCTCCAGGGACAGCCACAAGTCCCATCCCGAGGCCACCAAAGCCACCACAGCCTGGGGGCATCAGCCTGCAATAACAAAAATAAAGACAAAGAACTCCACATTGGGTTTTCCCCAGAAGGGGCTGTGGGAGGGTGAGCAGGAGGCGAAGCGCTTCCTCCTCCCCAAAACCTCTTCACAGAAGGGCACAAAGCTCATTTTTTCTTTTAATTTTTGCATCCAATAGACTCCAAATTATTAAAAAGCGAGGGCCTGGTCGGCCTGGGGAGGAGAGAGGGGCAGAGGGTGAGCTCTGCACGCACCAAGCTCTGCCTCCGRTGCGGTGCTGCCCGGGAGCCAACACCAAGAGCTCCCGACTCCGTGCCCTTCGGAGCAAGAACAACGAGCTTTCCGTGCTCGGATTCCTCCCTAAATCCCTTCACAGGCACTGAGTGGGGGSCTTCCCCTCCCAGGAGGTGCCCCCAGGACCCACACGCCCTGGGATGCAGTGGGGTGACACGAGCCCGCCCAGGAGCGGTGACGTGAAGGTGCAAACACGGAGAAGCAAAGGAAAAGGAGTCGCTGGGAGGGAGGAAGGGAGGGAGGGAGGGAGAGAGAAACCAAACCCAACCCCAGCCGTATCGGGCAAAAACCGGACCACAACCACAACACCGGCCAGGCTCTCCACCTGCATCCCACAGTCCTCCCGACACGCGCCAGCCTGAACTCCCGCGGAACCATCCCCGCGCTCCCGGGAGCTGCACGGAGCTCCCCGGGACGACAGCACCGAGGCCCCGTCAGCACTGGGCACCCGCAGCCGGGGYTCCCCCGACACCAGAGGGATCCGGTCACGATCACTGTCACGATCTCCCCCAGCCCATCCCACTTGGCTCGAGCCCTTCCAGAGACAAACACGGCCAGTCACAGCACCTGCACCCGAACACACCTCGCTTTCCTGTTCAGTGACAAAACTCTCCTTAGAGGACAAGGTTAACGATGGCTTTACTTCTGAGCTGAGTGATGGATGGGGTGATGACGGGGTGGTGGTGGGTGGGGGGTGGCTAGCTTTTCTCCTCCCCTTCTTAAAACAAAAACAAAAAAAAAATAAACAAAAAAAAAAAAGGAAAAGGAAAAAAAAAGAAAAAGCTACAATCTTATAGACTAACCTCAGGAATATCAAAAAAGGAGCCCAATATTTTTTTAAGTAGGTCGCCACAGACCTAGTCGTTTACAGTATAACGAATGCGATTATTTCCTTCATAAATTTTAAATACAAGCAGAATAAAAATCACATTTTTTTCAGGCAACAGTAGCAGTTCAGTAGGTAAGTGGCTTGATCACATTTTTTGTTTCGTATTAGTAATGCATGCAAGCAGCTTTAGTATTACAGATCCCTTATAGGTCATGAAATGTTTGCTCTCTTTATAAAGTCCCTCCATAAGTACCATCTTGTCTTCTCACGGGGGTTTCGGGCCGGCTGGAGGAGCCCGAACCTTGTTCGAAAGGTTGCGGAGTGCTTTGGGTTTCCGACGCCAGGGCATCTGTGGCAGCTGCCTCCTGGATCACGGAGCCGGCGCCTTCGGCATCCTCGCTCTGCTCGAAGGACTGGTTGGATCCATTGCTCAGCTCTACATTCACTGTGTTAGTTCTCAAGGCTACTATAGTCCCCGAGTCGCTCCTCCTCTCTGCATAGATCCGCTGCTCAAAGACCTGAGCGGTGCCGGGCTGGAAGTCGGGCTCCAGGGGGACAGTGTTTGTGGAGGAGCCCATGACGGTGCGGTACATCTCCATCCCCTCGGGCAGCATGGACTTGATCTTGGGCAGCCAGCGCTTGCGCACGCGCCGCGCGTTGGTGCACATGTCGGCCGCGATCACGTTCATCTCGCTCTCCTTAAAGCTCGGGGCAAAATTCTGACAATACACTGCAAAGACAGGGAGACACAGAGCTGAGGCTTCACGGGAAGGGGCACAGAGGTGGCACAAAGGCGGCACAAAGGCGGCACATCCTCCCACGTGGGCGGCTGCCAGAGCGGAGCTTCACCCGTGGAGCTCYGAGGAGGCACTTACAGGCAAGGCTCCTCAACTGGAGACACACAACCAGGGAGGGATAAAAGCAGAAGGCATGAACATCCCAGGGGGCAGGGAAGGGCCCTGCACTCCCTGGAGAGCCCCAGAGGCGCCAGGCTCTGCCTGTGGGATCAGGCTCCAGCCGGAGCTGGCACCCACAACCACAGCAAGTGGGAATGGCCCAACCAGAGATGGACACAGAAAATCAGTCACACAAACTCCTCAGCAGCAGCTCCATTAACAGCTCCTAAACCCACAGTGCTGCAGGCACAGCAGCAGGGCTGGGAAATGTCAGAGGTGAGGGCATCCCCAAAGGATTGTCCTCTGCCTGTCCCTCACCTCGTGCCACCCCTGCACGCACCAGCAGCCTGGCTGCTCCMTCATCCCTCTGCTGGCACATCCACSGGGATCCAGCAGGAGCTGGGAGCTGCAGGAGCCCTGCAACCCCTCGTGTCCTCTCCTCCACAGGAGCCAAGCACCTGATGTTATGGAGCAACATCCAAGGAACTGCCACGGTGAATAACTGTCAACTAAAGTTTGTGCACAGGGAGAAATCCAGGCAGCAGGAACCCATCCTGTATCCTGGCACATGACAGCAATGCCTTTCCAGGCCCCCTCAGGAAGGACCACAGCTGGAAGATCCAGACCTGGGGCTCTCCAGGGTGGAGCTGCTAACAGGGAGCTGACTCCACCATGAATGTTCAACCACACTACTGAACATCTGCCCTCTTATCCCTTTTCCCCACATGCCACAGAGCTCCGAGGGCAGCTGGAAGGCCCCTGGAGTTCAGCAGCACAGCAACAATTAGGGAGGGGAAAGATTTCTCTTTCAAATCTTAAAAACAAAATTTAAGAAGTTGGTTAGAGTTTTGTTTTCAAGCACAGTAATATTTACATAAGGATTTACTCTCCACAACTCAGCCAGGGTGAGAGAACACAATGATTTCCACTGTATATGAAGCCCATGGCAAAGAGACTTTCTGCACCCCTCAGGGTTTCCTCCAGCCCCCAGCTCCTCCCTGTCCAGCACCTCCTGTCCCACAACACTCCAGGTATCCATAGGTGACTGCAGGAGCAGGGACTGATGGAGAGCAGATCCCCCCCCCCCAGCTTCTCTGGGCAACCAAAAAACGATGCAAACTAAAAAATAAATTAATTTTCCTACAACCTCATACCACCATTATTACACAACAGAGGTGGCCCTCCTTGCCCAGGTCTGGGCTCTGCCCTTGGCAAGCTGTCCCAACCCAGCAGCAGAACATCCCTCTCCTTACATTTGACTGCATTAAGGACTCTGCTGTCCAAGGGCTTCCTGCTGGGATCGCTCGTGGAGGATCGGATTCCAGTTCCGCAGCTGTTGGCAAGTGTGTTCCTGTGGAAAGGCAAAGGTAGATCCTTAGAGTGGGGACTTCAGGAGGGGACAGCCACTGCCCTGTCCTCCTCCCTCCAGGTTCTGATGGAGGGATCACCGTGATTTCAAGGTAAGGAACTGGAAAACCTTGTGCATGGAAATGGAATAAAGGGTTCAAGCATCACTGAGTAAACCCACAGAACTGAGTGCAGCACGTGCAGAGGATGAAGCACTCGTGACACAGGGTTCAACCCCCAGGAAATGAAGGGAGTGAATCCCTTGGGAGAGCAGGAGGAGCAGCAGGACCTACCGATCAAAGAAGGTGGCCAGGAGACGCCTCAGCAGGACCTTGTGTTTGACACCAGCACATAAATGGCAATTCATGAGCTGCCCCCGGGTGATGTAAACGCCTGAGCCTGGAAGGGTGGAGAGGGAGAGCCCAAAATTAACTCCTCGTCACACCCACAGAGCCACCCCTGAGCYACCAACAGCTCCTCCAGCGCTGGCCGGTGAGCGTGGGAGCCTGTTCTTCACCTGCTGCAACAAGGACAGTGGGATTTCTGGAAAATCCCAGCAAATCCTCGGGGCCTTGGCAAGTCCCAGGCAGTAATAACTCCTAATTTTATCAGTACAGAAAGGAAGTCTATGGAAATCAAATGAAAGGACTCTTATTTTCTCACCAATCCACACAGTGCAAGGCTTACACTGTGATTTTATATGTACAGATCAGATTATTTATTCTTTCTGAAGGGAGAAAACCCCAATCCATTCGGCCTTTTCTTTTTTCCAGCGAAAGACTGTAGAACACAGAGCTAGAAATGAAAGAAACAACCCATCTAGCACAGAAGAAGTACTTGGTTACAGATCTAGCTGCTTCCAAAACCCCAGCCCATCACCTCTTGATACCTCTGGTGAGCTGGGAATTTTCCTTCTAATGCACAGGAATTGCTGACTTTGAACATGCTGCCTTGTAAGATGTTTTCTGGAAGAAAAAGGAGCCCTTGCAAAGCAGCTGGACACGTCCAGGGGTCTGGCAGTGCTTTACAGCAGGTTTTGTACCAAACCTTTTTACTCTGCACAGACCAAACCACTCCTGCCTCGGCATCGGCTTCCAGGGAGAGATTATCCCATTTTTCAAGCATTCTGTTACATCAGAGGGTTTTGGTATTTGCTTTTAATTAAGATTAAATAATGGGTCATACCTGGATCCAGAACACACTCTGTTCTCAAGACATAAAATCATCTACTGGAGAAATGGTATCTCCTCCTGGATTTCCAGGGAAGATGATTTTCCCTGACCTTTTGGATGGAGCTGGAGCTGAGCCTGACCCTCTGCACCCTCCCTGGCACCACAGGCAGCCCAGGCCACCGATCCTGCTCCAGGACCCAGCATCACTCTGGATCTTTGGGCCACCCCATGTCTCACCATGACTCTTCCTTGTATTCTCTTCCATGTAACGAGTTTTTTGGGTTTTAGTGTTAGGAATGGGTAACAGCCTCTGTCCCTCACATGTGCTGTGGTGACTGCAAGCCTTGTTAAAGACCCTTTCAGAGAGGGCTGCTCAAGTCTGCTGGATCAATCGTGGCATGAAAAATCAGAGACAAACGGAAAACACTCCCACTGGAGAGCTGAGGAAAACTTTGGCAGGATCAAGCCCCCCCCTCCAGGTCTCCCCAGGTTTGAGACAGGAATTAGGTGGGTTTATTTTGTATTTTAAGAGATAAGGCATCAGAGTGAACACCAGCCACCACCGAGGGGAACTTCACTTTAATAAATGAAAAATAACCCAGGCAGCCACTATCGGTTAGTGATATTAATCTACTTTTTTTCCAGATTGAAAAATGTAAATCAAGCAAGAGTTGCCTCAAGCCAATTTGCAGCTCTCACTGTGAAAATAACCTGCACCACTTGATGGTTTTAAGAAGTCTCACATAAAATGTAAATGGGTACAAAATGAATATTCCAGATACAAAATAAATACTTGTGGTTGTATGCTGTGCTTTGCCTTCCATCAAAGTCCCAGCCTCCATGGGCTGGAAACCTTTGTGGGCATCCCCTGAAATCCTGATTCCTTCTACAGACTGACAATAAAATCATGCCACTCACCCAGAGATAAATGACTGGAAGGGAAGAACAAGTGATTTGGAGTGACTGTGCTGCCACATGTCCTTCTTGGACCAAGGGCTTTCCAGGGATTAATTAAACCTCTCCACCTGGGATGTCCTGTGCAGTCATCTCCACACAGCTACATCCAAGGGACAACACCCACAGCCAGGCCATTGCAGCAAAGTAAAGCTGGGGGGAACTTCTAAAACCAGAATACCATAATTTCAACTGGAATTTGTCCTGGTCACTCCAGTTAAACACTTTCTGTGCAGCACTGGGAGTGCCCGGGCTGGCACAGCCACCAAATTTCTCTCTTCATCCCGAGATTGTGATCAAAAGCTAAACAGCACCGTCTTCCACCCCACACTGGCCAGAAATCCTTTATAGAGAAGGAGCAAATTCTCCCAATATAGTAAATTCCCCCCCAAATGAAAATAAAGACAGAAGAAAGGACCAAACTCAATTCCTCCTCTTCCTTCCTGCTGCAGTGTTTGACYGCTTAGTAAATTTTTAAAGAAACTTTTACAGGTTTTTCAAAGCTTGTTCACTGACACAAATTTTATCTCCTTTGCTTTGTAAATCTTATAATGTGGTAAGTTTTTTGGGGGAGTTGTTGGGTTTTTAGATCTGTGAGTTTAAATGAAAACACACTCGCTGCAGCCACACCGAGCAGGAAGAACACAAGCTGCAGAATTCAATTAAAATGCTAAATTAATTCAATTGAATAAATCCTGTTAATGACACATTTTTCTATCAGCAAATTAAAGGAAACTCCGAACTTTTCAAAAGACGATTGGTGACGAATAATCCGGAAAGACACAGCAAGGGCACACGAAACGCACGAGTGCAGCAAGATGGAGAACACAATTCCAGAAGGGAAACAGCAGTGATCCCCAGGTATTCCAAAGCAAAGTTATCCCCTGGTTACCTGCAACAAGCTCAAGTTTTTCTCCAGGATCTCCCTCCGAGTAGAGTTTTGGGTGGCAGCGGTATCCGATCTGGCTGATAAGACTGGCTGGGAGAGCAACCAGATCCCGTCGGATGAGGACACAGGAGCGGTTCTCCAGTGGGATCTGCTCTGGCTTCTCCTGGGCAACTTCAAAATTAAAAGGGAAAACCACTGAAATAACTTACTATGCAGGCACAACACGAGCAGAAGGTCAGACTTTGACTTCTTCACGCAGCAGTTGGAAATATTYCCCCCTCCAGATGGACAGCCACGTCCGGCCGCAGGGCAGGGGCCACCTGAAAGCAGGAAAAATCCCCTGCTCTCCCCCACCACCCTCCACGGCAGCCTCAGGTGCTGCAAGAGGGATTCTCAGAATCTAATTATGCTTTAGCTATTCCTAAGTTAATGATTTGTGCAAATGGACAGCTCCGCACAGCCGGCACCGCTCCGCAAGCACAGCACACGGAGCTGCTGCTCCCAACACCCCCAGGAGAACGGCAGGAACTTCACCAGGGGGGTCTAAACAGGCAGGAAATCGCCCCAGCTCTATGAACACCTGCAGCAGTTCCATCACTACCTCTCTTGATGGTTTTTTTCCTGCTGAAGTTAAAACGCAGACCCTGCAGACACCTCTGSTCCGAGAAAGGTCACCAGAGCTTCTCCCAGGGATGCACCCACCAGGCACCTCCAGCCCACCTTCCCTGCCTCTGCCTTCTGCAGGCCAACAGTTCCTCTCAGTTACAAGAGACACCCCAACCAACAAGCCAAAAAATGTTATTAAGTTGTGGCTTCAAAACCAAAATACCAGATTTTCCCAACTCGCCCCAACACTCCATCCCCAGAGCCCACTACTGCCAGCAGCAATCAGTAACATGGAAAAGCTGGAAGCACTGGGCTGACCTGCCAGCACCCCCRAGTCTGGGTCTTGGGGGCACACAGAGGATTTGTTTCTAAAGCACATTTACWGTCCAAGACCACCGGATTGCTTAAAATGACAGTTTTTGACAGCAAAAGAGAGCTGACTGGTGCACATTAACTCCGGGATAAGGTGGGAGCAGTTACAGTGCTGAACTGCAGCCCAGCTCTACCACGATCCACCTTTTCTCCCCAAAACCGTTTGATAACGTGGCAAGTGCCACGTCCAAATCCAAACCCAGCTCTGAGCTTTGAGATCTCTGAACACTGAGAGAAGCACAAAACCCCAGCAATGAGCATTTCTAAACTCAAAATGTCTCCTGCTCCAGAGGTATCTTTTCCTGCAATTATTCCGGAGTTCTAGGGGCCACTTTTCCTCTCTGCAGATAAAATAACAAGTTTTGCAGACTTGTTGCTGCAGTAACCGAGGGCGATGGCTCCGGGACAAAGGGAGCAGTGTTCTAAGTAGGACATGCCCGTGATGCCGTGCTGGGCCGTGGCATCCTATCGCCGGCTCCGGGAGCATCCCCACCCTCACAGCTCCCTCTTTCCCTGAAGGATACCAGGAGGTGTTCTGGAATATCAGGAGGAAGCCCCTCGCTCAGGGAGAGCAGCGCTTCCTTCACGGAGCAAGGACCCCACAGCAGCAGAACRACTCACAGGGTGTTTTTATACTTCTCTTGCCATCACAGCCCCAGCACCTGTGCAAAACCTGTGCCAGTGACATTCCCCACTACAATATTCCCAGCACTCCCAAGCATCTAGATCCAAGATCCTGTTGGAGATGGGGGTCAGCTTCCACTGAGGGAGAATATCAAAGACCTGCTCTATTTTGAGGCTTTCAAAGAGTGATAAGCGAACTATATCCATGTTTATCCACTAATATTTTCCATGTTAAACACACCAAAAGCAGAGGGACAGTGGGTATGGAGGAACCAGTCCTGCTCTGCTGTCCTTGCCAGGCTTTTTGGCTCTGGCAAGGCAGGGGAACCAGGCAGCTCAAGGGGAGGAATGGACACYGCAGTGAGGTCCCACCAGAGTCCTCTACAGATCACACACAGACTGAACTCAGAGGCAAAATTAAATATACACTCCTTAGGAGCTGCTTGTGTGACCTACACAGTCCCCCTGAGCACAGTGCTCTGCCCAGGCTGTTAAAATTGTATTTTCATATTTCATTTTTACTTTAACCAACGACTCAGTCAAAAGCATCCACAATATCCATCACCACCTAAAACCAGCAGATGTGGAGCCGCTGAAGGGAAACTCAGACCCACATGGACTCTCAGATTAGAGGCCTCCAGATCTTTTTAAAGTGATATAAAGGCTATAGGTTTCCAGGGAATGTAGCTGCAATCAAAAGAGACAGTTCAGAGCAGCCTGTGACCCAATACTGCTGTGATGGGAATGAGACCTCAGCCTTGAACCCTCCTCCCTTCTTCACCCCGAGTCTTCCCCAAGATCGTTGTCATTGAAGACATTAAACACCTACAACATCCAAGTGGAAACAGCTCCAGTGGACAAGGACAAACCTACCTGCCCTACCACCTTCCATAGGCAAACATTCCATAAAACCCCAAATCTTGGGGCCAAAGAGATCCTGCAGCAGCACTAATGAGGCAGGGAAGGCAAAGATCAAGCACTGTGTTCACTCTCTCTCCCTGAAGAAATTTTGAAGGATTTGGTGTCAAACCTGTTTCCTGAAAGAACAGCAGCTTTTCAGGACCTGTTGGGGACAGTCCTGGCTTGATGAAATTCTTTGCTTCTGAAGGCATTTCACTTTCTACACAAGGAGACAYGGAGAAGTTTCTATTTCTTCCTGTGAAATCAAATACTTCATAAACCAAACTAAAATTCAGCTAAAAAGACCAAGGGTAACTCAATCCACTGCTGGATTTTGGTTACATCTGTCCTGCTGGCTCCCTGTCTGTAAATCTCTTATTGAACACGGCCCTGAATCGTTTGGGGGACTTTGTTTCCATTCAGGCATTCACACAAATTCAACGATACCAAACAAAACGAGGTTTGGGGCTTTCAGTGCCACCTCAATTGAGCAGATAGCAATCAGTTATGTAAAGGAGCAGGATACAAGAGCCACTTTGGTCCCATGTTTCCAAAGAAAGCCACTCTGTTTGGCCTTTCTGCTCCGGAGAACAGGAGAGTATTCGCTTCTAATTAATTTGTATCTTCAGAGGGCAGCGGCTCCTTCCCTTTGAATGAAAGGGCAAACAATGGGAAGTATTGTTAAATACAGTTTTGTTCCTGACCAAGAAAGGAGCTCCCAGGCAGCAGAGAGGGGCAGGAAATCATTACAGAGGAAGCCACCAGAGCTGCCAGCCAAACACCGGAATATTTTATTTATTTGGATATGTGCTTTTATCCCAAACTTAGCTGGATGCTGCAGCTGCAACAGGTGGTCCAGAATGGGAAATACCCATTTTCCTGGGTTTTTGGCTGAAAAACCAGACTAGCTCACTGGTCCATGCTCCATGGCTCCAGGCTCTGCATGATGCTGGGGCATATGTCCTCCTTATCCCTAGAACACACTGTCCACTCCAGAGGTCTTTCATGGCACCTTTGTCCTGAGCCCACGATGCTTTGGTGACACCAGGACAGTTGCACATCCCACCTGAGGTGTTTGGGGCCAGATTTGCTGGGCCCACACTGGGGATGGACTGCTCAGGTGAGTGCCTGGGAATTGCTGGACAGACACCCAGCCCCAGCACTCCCTTATCTCCTTAGTTCCTGACAGTCAGAACACCAGGGCTTAAAAATTATTCATGAACCCCCAATTCCCACTAGTTTGGGTCCTCCAAACTGCACATAAGCTTCAAGATACTCCTGTGGGTAAGAAACAACTGGTTTAGGAATGGGATTTGGAGACAAAGATCACAGCGATGGAGCCTCACCCAAAAGCTGACGTTTACAGAGTCCCAACATGAAACCACCCATCTCAAACCCTGAGGAAAAGGCTTGAGAACCCACCTCCACCTGCTCCACCACGGATGCAAACACGTGGATGATTCTCCCCTGTTCCCTACATGGCAAGAAGYCTCTTTTCAAACAGCGATGTTTTACGAACATTTCTATCCCATCAGCCTATTTTCCACTGGCAGTGGGACCATCCCAAAAATATCCTGCCTGCCACAGCCTCAGCATCACCAGCATCTGCTGCAGATGTAAACCTGTACCAGAGGACACACGCAGGCACCACAGGACAGATCCATCACAGAGTCCCAACGGGGAGAGTTTACATTTCCCAAATAGTACATTTATACCARCGTACTGAAATGTAGCCATTTGATTTGTGACCTATTTATACAGGGAGGTAATCTGGAATTAGTATAGGAAAAATATTACTGGTTTATAAATACCCCTATCTTGCCTTCGCCTCAGATCTCAGCCAGGAGTGAAACATCTGCCAGCCTAAAATTAAACATCTGTGGTTCAGAGTGAGGAAAACGGGGCTGGAAGTTTAATGCCAAAAAAGGCCAGAGGCTGAGTGCCCCCGGCGTGGGGCTCAGCCTTCCCCTGCTCGGCTCCGACGGTGCCGGAGTCRGGATGGGCAGTGCCGGAGCYGCCGGCTCCCGTCGGCACAYGGAACCACTGAGGCTGGAAAAAGCCTCCAAGATCATCGAGTCCAAGCTGTGACCAATCACCACCTTGTCACCTAAAGCCACACAGGGTGGCTTTCAGCAGCTTCCAGCATCCAGGTGTTGGAATCCCTCTGCAAAGAGCCAGAGTGCTCTGGTGGATACTYAGGGCGGCCCTCGACCGCTTTATTCCCTACAAATCCACGAGCTCTTTGCTGTTGAGCATTCCCCCCGTGCACAGCCTGGCCACTGCAGGGTGAGCAGGGACAAGTGGGACCTTGTAGGATCAGGTCACTGTCCCTGCAGTCACCAGCAGCTGCTCCATCCCCTGCAATTATCCGGCGTCGCAGCCGTGATTTACGTCGCTGCAGCGCGTCATGCCTGGGCTCCGGTCGGGATGCTGCAYGGGCTGCATCATTTGGGATTCTGGGTTGTTCCTTGCCCTCTTTCCTTACTGTCAGGAATCAGAGGCCAGGAGAGAAAACTATTCTCTCAGCTAATTACCACAACTATTCTATAATGGCTATTTTAGATGAATTTTTAATGAAGTGTGCTCTTGTCAGTTCAGGATTTCATAACTTTCAAGTCCAGCCTTTGCATTCCAGCCATTTGCTGCATAAAGATTTTTCCCTTTTCCCTGCAAACCGGTGCAGCAGGAGCAGGGGAGGAGGACGGACCCTCGCACAAGTTCGCCGGTGCCTGTCAAAATTAAATTAACTGCATCTGCTCAGCAGAGAGCTGACTGACAAGAACGTGGCTCAGCGCAGAAAAGCGCCGAGCATCTGCAAGTCCTGCTGAAACCCACTTCAGCTCAGGCCCACGACGCTGTAATTAACAGGGATAAAAATACTTTGCTTTTGTTTAATATTTTCTGGAGTTGTGCGTTCCTCAGATCAGATGCTGGAAACCTCATTAAGTCTCGCTCGTGTCCTCAAGGCCCACATGTTCTCCACAACCAGACCTAGTTCCGGAGCGAGGAGCCATTTTACCGCAGTGCTCCCAGCCTGGCACGGCACCGGTGCCACCCGACGTGGCCAGAGGCCGGGGGGAGCTGAGGCACCTTTTMCCATGTCCCTCTGCCAGCTGCCACCCTGCCTACCAACACCTAAGCCTGACCCTCCCATGGGCCTGTGTTTAATCCCGGCTCATCCTTCTGTTTATCTGCTGCTCCTTTTGCAGGTCCAGCACTTGTCCCGGTCCCTCACAGCAGTGCCACCCCTGCAGGTGGGATCAGCCTCTGCTCCCAGGGAACAAGCGACAGGACAAGAGGAAACGGCCTCAAGCCATGCCAGGGGAGGTTCAGGTTGGACATCAGGAGGAATTTCTTCATGGAAAGGGTGTTCAGGCAGTGGAATGGGCTCGAGTCACCATCCCTGGAAGTGCTGAGGAAATGACTGGACATGGTACTCTCTGGTCTGGTTGACAGGGTGGTGATGGGTCAAAGGTTGACCTTGGAGGCCTTTTCCAGCCTTAATGATCCTATGATTTGGAGATGTGTCTCTGATGCAGCTTTGGAGATTCAAAATGGTTCTGAGTACAAAAACGGCTGAAGAAAAATAAATTAAAAACCCGCAGTCTTGGGGCAAGAAGAGGACTGGTGACCCCTCCAAGGGTGGTGAGTGATGCTCAAGGCAAGTGAAGAGCATCAGCCACCAGTGTCCCACCACACCCTCACCAGCACCAGCTCCCTCAACGCTTCAGATGGAGAACGGAAAAGTGGAAAAAAGAAGGAAAAAAACCCAACAACCCTCTCTGAAATTCAGGGCTTCGTCYGCTCTGCTCCTCTTTGGCTTTGTTTTTGTTTTCACAAACAGGGCTCTTGGAAACCTTGGCAATCCCTATTTTATAGGGCTCCCCCCTCCCCCAGGCCTTTGTGAGGCTGTCGGGATCTCCATGCCAGGAGCAGGATTAGCTGCCTTCTCTCTTCCATCTTACGGTTTTATTATTCCGCACCTTTGGAGGGTACAGTTTATCCCGAGTAATTAAAACACAGTTAGCTGTACAAGTCCAAACCATAATGGAATAGCTTAGGTTTTACTTTTTGTAATCTCTTTTTTGCGTGCCCTCTTTTCCGGGAAGCCTGATACCTATAGCTGGCTTATTTCAAACAGGAAACTCCCCTGAAATGTGCTGGTGTGGAACAGGAATTTTAGCAGGAACGTGGGATGTGAAGGCCTTACAACCTGGCCTCGGCATCACGGCCTGGTTCTCCCTACAGAAGACAAGCAGGAAAACTTGGCTGTGGGATGCCCAGCTCTGGCACAAGGGCTGGATGGCTGCAGCTTCTCCAGTGACACCTGAGAAAGCTGCTTGGAATTTCGCTTTTCCAATTGGGATGACTCCTGCCCCRCAAGGATTAGGGACAGCCTCAGAGTTGCTGCCTGCACCGGCCCAGGGCTGCTCCCACCCTCGCCTTCTGAATTGGTTTTGTTCTGTTTCTGCAGGAAGTGGCCTCGTGACAGGGATGGAAAACACCATTTCCAAGGGCATAATCCCACTGCCCGGAGGAATAACTGAGGGCAAACCCACATTACTCACCACAGGATCTACAAAAGGGGAAAAGCAAAATAAACCCAAAACAAGTGTGCGGGAAACAGCCCAATTCCTGTTCAGTCTGGCTCTAACAGCAGCCATGGAGGAGACCCTGACCTTGCCCCCATCCCTGATCCCACTCCTCTCTGACCCCATCCCAACCAATGGGACCTGAAGCACGGCAGGGAGAGCACTCAGGCTTTTGAGGCTCATTTTCTATGACTGCTTGTCCACTTTTCCCAGCAAATATTTCTAATATTAAAATAGTAACATTGCTATGTTTTTCCCCCTTTTTCACATGGCTTGGTAAAAAAACTTGGAAAATACTGCTTATCTGCACACTGTCTGGCAGGGGGACATGCCAAGAGGACACTGAGCTCATTCCTTGGGATGGGATGGGATGGGACGGGATAGGACAGTGTGGGGGGGTGAGCCCATTCTCTATACTAAGAAAGCCTGGCTTTAGGTAACAAAAATTGCCCTATCTGCCGAATCTTGTTCCTTGGTTAAGACTAAAATCAAATGGCTTTGAGGAAAGCTCATCAATGAACCAGAGTCAAAATATTTGCACCATTAGCCCAGCAAGTCCAGGAGCCAGAGCAGGGAAAGCGGCTCCAGGCGAGAGGATGCCACGTGCGGCCGGAGCCGGCAGGAAGATGTCCCTCCCTGGGGAGCTCCTGTGGATCAAAGCTGCTGCCACAAACACCTGCAGCTCCCACGGGGAGGCCACTGCGAGGCTGAGCTTCCATGCGGGATGCTGCCAGCTCCATCTGTGCGGGATGCTGTGAGCTGCTTCCACGCGGGACGCAGGCACGCCAGCACCCAGCGGGCATCTCCCCTCTGGAACTGAGCCCCTGGATCTGCACCCCTCCCTGTCCTGGCTCCTCAAGAGGGTCTGAGCCCTCCAAGGTGCCCAGGGAAAGGGGGTGCGTGTCCAAGAAAGTGAAAGGGAAGAGATCTCTCGTGTCCCTGTGCCCACCTTGGGGCTGAGCAGCAGCTCCTGGCTGAGCACCACCGAAGTGAAGCCACCTCCTCTGTCTGAGCTTCACACTACCAGCCCCTAACCCCGGATTCTAGAAGGGCAAGAGAGGGATTTTACTTAGTTCTGGGCACTATGTTTCTAATGGGGAAATAAAATAACATCAAGCCCCCAAACTGCTTTTCCCTTTCCAACAATGGTGTGCGGGACAAGGAGGGAAGGGGTCGAGTCAGCCAGTGGGGAGAAAAGTCCTTCTTTTCTTCCTTTTGCAGATATTCTTAATTAACATCTATGACAATGCTATGAAGCACACAAATATTTCTCTCTTCCTCCAAATGTCACAGGTACATCACTTTTTAGAAAATCTTATTCTAAAAAGCCAGGACAGAGGGGACATGCCCAGCACCTTGCTGAAGACCAACTCCCAAACTGACCACCTCACCCTCACCGGGCCAAAAGGGCTGGTGCTCCTCTTCCCAAGGACGACCCACGGCACGTGAGCTCAGCCATCACCTTGGGATGGATGTCACCACCACAGGGCCCATGCAACCACCAGGCTCCTTGCTGGCAGCCTCAGCCAGAAAGCGAAGGGCTGAGCTGACCCTGGTGGGTGATGCAGCCTCTCATCTAAAGAGCCTCCCAGTTGGGGAGCGATGGCACTGGGGGACCTGCCCATGCCACACCTGGACCCAGCACCAAGCCCACCACGTGCATCACTTTCTGCACCATGCTGCAAAAATCAACAGACAAAACCCCCAAAGACAACAGCCTGAAGAACAACCCCGAACTACCCGTGGTGGCCAGACAAGGACCACACAACCACCRACAGGGAGCAGAAAACCCAAGGAGAGAGACGTCCATTACCAGAGTAGCCTCCCGAGGACTTGATGTACATCTGCCCGTACTGCTCCTCCACCATGGTGTCGTAGGCCTCGTCGTCCTCCTCGTCCTCCTCGTTGTGGTAGGAGGTGGGGCTGTCGGTGGTGGGAATGCTGCTGGCGCCGGGGCTGGTGCGCTCCCCCTGCGAGTACTGCACCTGCTGCACGTTGGGGATCAGCGTGGCCAGGTTGGGCACGCCGTAGTAGGAGACGCGCGACAGCTTCAGGGGCCCCGCGCTGGCGCCGCCGGCGCCGCCGGGCCCGTCCCGGGCGCCGGGCTCCAGGGGCCGCTTGCCGGGCAGGCCGGGCAGGGCCTGCAGCTCCAGGTTCTCGTGCTTGACGCGCGTGAGCAGCGGGATGGGCATGGAGGGGGACATGACGTAGGGCGCCGAGGCCGACTGCAGCTGGTTGCAGGGGCTCTGCGGCTCCGAGCTGGGGTCTTCGATCATGGTGGTCTGAGAGTCACAGTGGGGAGAGCTGACCTTGAACATCAAGTCCGTCCCTTTCTCCACGATGTGCTGGATCTGCAGGAAGCCCGCCGTGTACATCACCACCAGCTGCTCGCTCGCCGCCATGGTCAGCTTCCCGGTGTAGCAGAAGGACAGGATCTGCTGGAAGCAAGCGGGGGGGACGGTCCCCGGCAGCTCAAAGGCGTTTTTGCTGTTCCCACTGAACAAGTCTCGGAAGTAGAGGCTGCTGGCGGCCAGGACCGCCCGGTGAGCCTTGAAGGCTTGGCCCTTCACCACGATGGAGACATCGCAGTACAGCCCCAGCAGCCGCTGCTCGTTCAGGCAGCCCAGAACGGTGTTCCCAAAGTTGGGAATCTCTATGTGCAACATCTGCGACATGGCTCAGGATCGGCTGGAGCTCCTCAGACATTCAATGCAGGAATATCCAAAGTAGGGCACATCTGAAAAACGGAGAAGGCAGGGAGAGAGGAACAACGTTTTTAGACGGTTCGCCAAAGCAGGCAGGAGCAGAGGAACCCACCTCACCCGACATCAAAGGCTCCAAGCCGAGCTCTGAGAGCCAACACGGAAAAGCAATCGCTTATAAAAATTACTTATCGATGTTTTCGAGCGGCGTTGGGAATGCTATTGGTGGATGGCAAAGGATATTCCAAAAATGCAAGTATTTCCTTCAAGTTGTGGTCTGTTTAAATAAGCACCACTGATTTATTCCCCCGGGGGTTTTACTTTATGCAGGAAAATCTGAACGATAATGGGAGAGAACAGTAAAGCGAACGAAAGACAGTCAGACAGATCTCGGTAGCATTATATAAGAAACACAACAACCAGCAGCTATGTTGAAACTACAGAAAAGATATTTATAAAACAATGTGCCATTCTGCCCGAAATAAATACAGGATTCTGCCGGAGCGAGAGCTCCCAGGAAAAAGCACTTTGAAAAGCAATCTTCCCATTTGCACCAGAAAGAGGGAGCATTTCAACAGTTAAACCCCTTCTCAACAGATTTATCCTCCAACAAAACGAGGCTTATCTCCAAATTAAGCCAGATATTTGAGCCCCAATAAAACAAACCAGTGTGCCTGCCGCAGCGAGCCGCCTACCAAGTTGTCTTCTTATTTTCCTCCCCCAAATCCCGTGCGGGGCAGGGGGAGCCCCAGCCCAGCCCCTCGTGCAGGCAGAGCCCCCCGGCCCCCAGCCCGTGCCCCCCCGGGTACCGGCAGCGAGGACCCTCCCAGCACCCCCAGGCTGGAGGCGCCGGCTCCGGCTCCGCATCCCGCCACGGCCGCTCTTCGAGGCCGGCTGTACCTTTCGGCCATGGGGAGAATTCCTGCTTTCACCTCCCCCGAAAAAATCCTGGCGTTGGAAGGGACCTCGTGTGCGCCAAGCCGGAGCAGGTAGCGCTGGTGCAGCCTGGGCACTGAAACTCCAGCGGAGCAAATCACTGCGGATCCACCGAGCCCAGACCCCCCCGTGCTCCCTCCCCGAAGAGTCCAGGAGATTTAAAATCCTGCCTGCCTTTAATACTACTGAAGAAAAACTACGGTTAACTAATACCGAAAGCTCAGAAGAACGATATTTTTTAAAAAGGGGGGGGGGGGGGGAAAGAAAGATTAAAAAAAAAAATCTCTGGAAAGAAAATAATAACCCACAAAGAGCTGCTCTGTTCCCATTGCTGAGGGGAAAAAAAAAAAAAAAAAGTCCTATCTGCAAGGCCACGGGGTAACAGGAAGAAAAGGGAACACACTCGGAGCCAATTTAATTGTATCTGCATGGTTAAAAAAAAAAAAAAAATTTCTTCCAAGCGAGGAAGTTCCCGGTGCTTTCGCCCGGCCGGGAGCGAACGTACCTTGAGCGGCGTCCCCGGCGCGGCCGCTGCCGAGGGGCTCCCGTCCCCCGACCGCCGAGTGCTCAGGGGAGGGGGGAAATAAAATATAGTATCAAGCTCTGGGTTTGTATCTGCTGGAGCTCAAGCTTTTACCAAGTCAAATCTCCCCGGCAGCGCACAGCATCTAAATGAATAGGCCGGATGCAGATTAACATTCAGGCTGCTCTCTGCAATGAATAGAGCCCTTTGATTAGGGACCTGAAGTAAATGCCAGTTTCAAACCGAAGCTTTAAAAACAGAGAAATATCAGTGCCAGAGGAATGCTCTCAGTGTTGGTACAAGACAGACTTTTGATGAGTCACTGCAATGCAAACAAAGATGGCAGAAATACTGTACTGTATGCTGATGAAATGCTTAGTGGTGCCACGGCAACTGAGACAGGTTTTAAATTTATAGTGCAGTTTTGCATATGAATTACGCTGTAAACTGCCTCCCCTGCCATCTAGTACATCCAGAGTGTCAAAGCATTTAAACTATTCCAAACAGTCTGCAGAGCTGGCACTGCTGCTGGTTAACTCCTGCGGCCAGGGGAAGGCACGGAGCAGGGGTGGTGAGCATCCCTGCATCCCCCTGTATCCCCAGCATCCCCTGTATCCCCAGCATCCTCCTGCATCCCCCCTGCGTCCCCAGCATCCTTCTGCATCCCCTCAGCATCCCCCCAGCATCCTCCTGCATCACCCCTGCACACCCTCAACATCCTCCTGCATTACCCCTGCATCCCCCCAGCATCCCCCTGCATCCTTAGCATGTGCCCTGCATCCTCCCCAACATCGCCTGCATCCCCCCCAGCATCCCTCCCAGCATCTCCTGCATCCCCCTCAGCATCTCCTGCATCCCCCCCTGCATCCCCTGTATCCACCCCCAGCATCCTCCTGCCTGGTCCAGCATCCTCCCACCCGGCCCAGCATCCAACCCCAAGAGCTCCCCAAAACCACCTGCCCAAAAGCACAGCTTTGGGAATGCCCAAATCTGCCAAAAATAAAGGTGCTCCTTGGGCAGCCACAGTCCTGCTTCCTGGTCCCCCCCCCCCCCCCCCCCCCCCCCCCCCCCCCCCCAATACAAGAAAGCCTTTCAAATGCAGGAAAAATGTTTACCCCTTGGGGAAAGCTTCTTTCAGTCTGTGGCTGAATCCACTAAAAGCAAATCCATTTGCTTAAGTAATGAAATCCCAGTCACATTGTCTCCTGGATTCAGATTTTAAATTACCTTCGCATTTATTGAGCATGTTTGGTGCTTTTTTCTGGGAAAGAGGGTGGGGCCTCCCTTTGCTTGTTTCTCCCTTGCCCAGAGCGTTTTTCCYTGTGCCATTGGTCTCGGATTTGGTTCAATTGCTGCGCTCGGACGGTCACACACAGTTAAAATTCCAGGGATGAGAGGTGAGGCCATCCTTAGTGCAGGATAACTGTAGGGAGCACAGGGCTGCCTGATGCTCCAGCGTGACCCTTCCCTCCTGATCCTGCTCACGTCTCCACTTCCACATCCAAAGGGATGTTTGGTGCATTAAGTTCAAGTCCAGAGCAGGGAAGCGCTGTGCTCCGGAGCGCTCCGGGATCAGCTGCGCTTCCAGCAAACACCTCTGACACGGCTGCTCTGCATCCCACAGGACCTGCAGCCTCACAGAGCCTGGAGAGCCACTCCCAGACCAGGACCTTTCCTGCCTTGGGAATGCTCAACACGCTCATCCAAACCCCACGGGACATCTCCGGGATCTCTGCCTGGTGCTGGTGCGGAGGGGAAGGCACCGAGAGGGGACCAAGGTGACCTCCCGTGAGGAGGTCAGAGATGACACCACGACAGCCAAGCCTGAGAGCCCAAACCCTCTCCCAGCCATGACACCACCCATCTCTGCTGGAGAAGGGATGGAGCCTGCCCTGGCAAACACAGATCCACTGTGGATCTGTGAAAATCACTGAGAAAAATGTGAGTTACAGAAAAAACATCACCACCATTCGTCTGCTTTGGGGAAAAAACCCAGGCACCTGAAGGAAGGMTCATCCATGGTGATGGAAGACCACAGATGGAGAAAGATCTCCTTCTCTTTTATTCCAGGATGAAGCTTCCTTAGAGCTGGAGGAGAGACTAGGGAAGACCTCCTTGGACCCAGCAGGGCAGGAAATGTGGGACCAGCCAAGGACAGCTCGGTAGTGCAGAACCAGTCAAACTTAAAATAAATATCAATTATTAATATTGCTTAGAATTTGCTCTATAAACAAACCAGGCTTGTCAGGAGCAACTCCTGTCTCTCCCTAAAAACACCAAAATTTTGCTGGTTTAGGGTATGTTTAAGCCAGGGAGAAGCATCAGAGTGTCCCAGCCACTCAAATCCTTGGCAGATCTCCCAGGAGAGATGAGAATTTGAACCAAGATGCTCCATACACAACTGGTCACTCCCAAAATACGGTTCTCAGTGAAATGGTGGAAAAAGTAACAGTGTTTGGTCTAGAAAGAGCATCAAGGAACATCAGCAAAGCTGCACGAGGAAGCTGCAAAAGCCCAAACCACCCCAATAAACCATCAGCCAGGACTGCTGGAATTTTGTTTCTTCTTCCTCCCTCTGCCCCTGCCTTTTTATGACCAGAATATATTAAAAAAGCCCTCCAAAACCCAACCCAAACCCACCACCAACAACCTCAAATTTCCCCAAAACACAAGAAATAAAACAGAAGAGTCTTGAAAACCAAGGAGAACCTGCTCACCACCAAACCTCACCTTCCCTAAAAACAACAGCAACAAAATACTACTGGGATTAGACAGCAGATACGACAAAGCTTGATAATGCCTAACCTGAAAAAGTCCTCCATTAAATATGATTATTTTTCTTTTAAATAGAGCACCAAGTGACTTTTGAAGGGTTTGAAATGGCTTCAGCCCACCTGACACGGGAAGAGCTGCGCTGCAGGAGAAATGACCTTTGCGATTACAGATGGAAACTGTATTTTTCCAATCTCATCTCCCGAGCTGAGCTGTGTCCCAAGGTGCAGGATGAGCCCCCCCCACCACCACCACCCCAAAAAATCCAGTCCCCTTTGGGCTGCTGTGTCCTACAGGTGACAGACCCTCAACTGGACACCTCCAAATGGGACAACTCGGACGAAACTGGATTAAAACCAGACAAACACMCCCCACCTTGACCACTTTACATATGTGACCATTCAAGCAAAATATCATGTTTCTTTCTCACGGCAGCCTCTTTTTCCAGCTCTTGGATACAGAAGGGTAATTTGTACATCTCTGCCCGATTTTTGTAAAGTCATAGCCTTTGTCACAAGATGTTCATAAAAAATGCAGCCGTTATTTGAGACAACTTCCAGGAGAGTTTGGGAATTCTCAGTTTCTGCATTCATCTGCTTTGGGGAAAAAAAAACAGATTTGCTCTTTTCCAAACTAATTCCCTGCTCCAAGGCCTGAAAGGTCAGGGCGAGGCGACAGCAACAAAGGAAAAAAGCATCGACCTAGAACAAGATGCTGCCATCAGAGCTCCCCCAGGAGTAATCAGAAATAATTAGATAATGTATTTAAATTGTCTTTTCTTAGCCAAACAACATACAAAGAGCCTCGGTGGTGAATCATTCCCCCAAAACCCCACAAATATCCCCCCAAGTCCTACAGATCCCCAGGAAGGTGAGCTGGGCAGCAGCTGGGACAGGGACAAAGGGACAGGGACCCTCCGGGGGTGGGAGACAAAGCAGCCAAAGGCTTTCACCCCCCCAGCCAAAGCCCCTTAAAAGAAAAGAGCTGAAAAGTCCTGCCCTTGAAGGCCCCAAAGGGTCAAAGGAAACTTCCCTTTCTTCTGTAAATGAGGAGAGAGGGGGGGAAAAATCCCACCCTTGGATTTGAGGCTGGCAGGGGGATGTCACCCAGCCGGGCAGGGGGTCCCCAAACCCACCCAATTCCCCAGGCACAGGGGTGGCACCTGCCCTGCTCTCACTGCAGCGTTTGGGGGTTATTCCCCTCCCTTTTAATGCAAAGGAAATGCACTTTTTACATAAACCCAGGGGAAAATATGCAACAGCTCACTGCAAACTCGGTGGCCAAGTACCATTCCCTGAGCCTGGAACTGCTGCAATGCCTTCAATAAAATAAAGAGTTAAATAAAATAAAGAGCTAAATAAAATAAACAGCTAAATAAAGCCAAATAAAATGCACTTCAGGTCTAGGCTGAGCATATTCSCCCCCTCTGCATCACAGGGAGCCAAGAAGCCAAAAAGAAAACTCTTTGCACCCCCCACCCCAAAAATGAGCATCCCTTCTTCAGGGTGCGAAAATCCAGGAGGGGAAGGAGAGGGATGGAGGAACACCGTGGATGCCTGCASAGTGTTTGGCAGGGGGAAGAAAACAAGGTTAAGTTCAGTAATCAAATGACAGCGAGACTCCTCTCCTGCAGCACTGGTATCCGCAGCTCCAAAGTATTTATTTTTGAAATGCTGCAAGTGGCAAGCGGCACGGACGGACCCTATTTTTAGTGTAGCAGCCAGTGGCAATGGGTGAAAGAAGATTATTTCTGCCTTATTAAGAGCAGAAAGAGAATTTGCAAATATTACTCAGTAACACACGGGCAGCCCACACGCAGCAGACATGCGGCACGGAGCCTCGGCGGCTCCAGAACCCTCAAAGTTCGCACGGGAAGTGCAGACCTGGAGGCTCGGGCAGGGAATGGGGGAAAAAGACGGAAAAGTGAATCGAATTCATGCTGGTGGTGCAGCTCAGGAGGTCTGTGCAGCCCCACTGGCAGGGCAGCCCAGGGATGGGGTGCCGGGTGCTTAGCTTGGGGACCCCGGCACAGCGCCAGGGTCTCTCTCCCTGGGATGCTGGCACAGCCCTGGGGGCTCCTTCTGGGGTCCTCGGCGCAGCCCTGGGGTCTCTCCTTGAGGACCCTGGCACAGCTCCAAGCGACTCTCTGTGGGGACCCTGGCACAGCCCCGAGGGGTCTCCCTGGAGACCCTGGCACAGCCCCAGGGACTCCAGCACAGCCCTGGGGTCTCTGCCCAGGGACCCTGGCACAGCCCCAAGGGGTCTCTCCCCAAAGACCCTGGCACAGCCCCAGGGGTCTCTCCCTAAAGACCCCGACACAGCCCCAGGGGTCTCTGCCCAGGGACCCCGGCACAGCCCCGCGGGGTGTCTTTGCGGGGACCCCGGCACAGCCCAGCCGAGCCGCGAGGGGTCCGCGCCGGTGCCCCGGCAGAGCCCGGGCTGTGTCCTGCTGCAAGGTGAGTCACCGGCAGCCCGGGAGCTCCGCGGCTCCTCGAGGTCACCCACCCGGCAGCTCCCGAAGCGCCGTCATTCAGCCAAGGCGAAGCGTGTTATTGCCATTATTATTTCATTAGGGTTTTTGGTTTGTTTTTTTTTTTTCTTTCCCCTTCTCTAACACCGATCTTAAGAGCTCTCAAAACAAGGAGAAGCAAAAATAGAAAATGCAACATTTTAATTTTTTTTTTTTTGCCCCCCCCCCCGGATTGCTGCAAGGGGAAGGGAGAAGGGAGAGACGTGGGTAAAAAAGACAATTATTCTGCAGAACGGAACGTTTTGCCATCTAAAAAAAACTCAAGACCCCGAGTAAGTTACGGCCGGCGGAAAGCACAGAGCACCCCATCACCCTGCCTGCAGCATCCCACCACAAGCACTAATTCCCATCCGTAACACATCAAAAAGACAAGTGCCATGCTGAATCCTATTCTCCTCACTCCTAGTACACAACAGCAGAGCTAGCAATATATAACATGCATGACTCAGTGCTAGCACCGTGCCACTAYGGAACAGAAAGCTTTAAAATAAAGTAAATATCTTAAAAGGTCAATTAAAAAAAGCTTACAAAACATCAGACGCTGCTTCTTGCTAGAGCTCATTACCTAGTATGGTGGAGCTGCCTGTGTGTTTTTTTTCTTGTGCAAGTTAGTCTGTGAGTCAGCATTAACACACATGAGAACATCAGGAATACTGCCTAGTTCTGATGCAATGGAGGTTGTAAAAAAAAAAAAAAAAAAAAAAGAAGAAGAAGAAATCGCACTCGGTTTGGACAGGAGCCTGTAATTCAATTGCCTTTACTTTTCAATTACTGCATAGCCTACCCTGACCAACCTGCAGAGGGGAAGGAAACTTTGCTTACATCTCTGTCTTAAAATTAATGACTTTTACTTTTGGCTACAGCTTATTCTCCCTGCTTAAAAAAAAAAAAAAAAAAAAAAAAAAGACATAATATAATTAACCCTTCAAGGGCAGCCGAGCCTGTGCAGCAATCCGGATCTTCGTGTTTTTGTAGGAATTTCAGGGCTGCCAAAAAGTTCTGGTGAAGGCAGACATTTATGCATTAAACTTTTAATACTCTATAAAGCAAAGCTACAATTGCATCTGAGCTTGATCCTTAATGGAAATATAAGCTTGCAGACAAGGGGAGTTATAGACTGCAGAAATTTAACTCTGTGCTTCTGGGCTCAGAACAAGCAAATACGAGACTGCACAGGAGGTTCTTCAAAAATGAGGGGTTTGGTCATCAAGCAAAAACCGTGAGAAACCTAAAATTGGTGACATGAGGTGGCCACCCCAGCCTGACGCCCACTTCGCCCAGGCAGATGGAGGCAAAGCTGAAAACCTGCATTTWTTATACATTGCATTTACTGCTTGTACTCCAGCAAACAATTCCCTCTCTCCCCTCTTCCCAGGGGGAAAACCCCTCCAGACCGACCCCTGCTCCCAGGATCATTGAGTACAGGAGCCTCAACACTTGATTTTTCATTTCTGCCTCTTCTGCTCCTGCAACAAAACCCTTCACTGGGGCAACAAATTGTGCCCAAAGCTTCAGAATGTGACTATTTCTGCATCACACCCTAAAACACCCCCAGACAACACTGCAGCCCAGAATATTGTATTATATATATATGCTGCTGCTGATTCTATGATTATATATAGGAACTATTATAATAGAGATTATATATTACCAATATATTATATATTTTTTAATATATATGAGATGATAAACGACATCTTCTGAGCCAACATCAACATCTGACAAGTTCTGTGCTGCTGGGAGAGCCCTGCTGATGCCCAGCACAGAAATTCCTTAAATCTGGGGGGTTTTTATCTCTTTGCAGCATAGAGGGGTCAGAGGTTGGAGTGAGAAAGTCTCCCCAGTGTTCACGACGTGCTGCAAACACTGAGCTGATCCCACACCAACAAACACTGAGCAACCCTCAAAAAAATAAATAGGTATGGATGATACATATGGATTAATAATCCAGTGGATCACAAAATATGCCAAACCCCAGTTTAGTTTGCTGGCTGTTTTCATGAGTAGACACAAACACTGTAAAACTACTTTTTTTTCAAAGTATAAATACTTATTAATGCTGATTAACCAATACAGAACCCCCCTAATATTAGAGATCAATCACTCCTGCAGCTTCTCTCGCAGGCAAGGGTCTGTCTCAAACCAGTGTGAGCCTGGTGGGGTTATTTTTCCTTGAGCATGTGGGATACTTGAATACAGATGAATTGAGTTTTAAAGGAAAAAACCCAAGCAGCAACTTCTGGGCCAAGTTCTTGTGTGCCAAACTTTTCAACTGCCACAGCACAGCTCGACAGTGTTTCAAAAGAATTTAAGCACTGTTTTGAATACTGCTGACAATCTTCCTCATCAAAATTTGTAATTTAAATACCTCAAATCTGAAAAGCACGCTCCCTGGGGCATGCTTCTTTCTCCCTCCCCACCGCCCACCCTCCCCAAGCCCCATTTGGAATAAAATCCGTTGCTTTCCGTATCTGGCTGGGTTTTCCCCCCCCTCCTGCAGCCCCCCGGCATCCGCCGCATCCCGCAGGGATCCCGGCGCTGGAGCAGAGCTGGTTCTTCAGAGCAGCCGCGGGTGGAAGCTCCGTGGGCACCCCAAACCAGGGCCACCTGCCCCTTTCGGAACTCTGAGGCTGCTTTAGGGATAAAACCAGCAGCTGGTTTAGAGATAAAAATCAGTCACTGATTTAGAGTTAAAATCAGTCACTGATATAGAGTTAAAATCAGTCACTGATTCAGGGCTAAACCCAGGCTGCCCCGACTCCTCCTGAGAAAGGGTTAATCCAAGGAGCCCCATTCCCACCCCTCTGCTATCCAGCGGATAAGACGTCCCTTCAAACGCCTTCAGACGTGTCAACAGCCCCCCGAAGAATTCCCTGTCACCGAGTCCAGCTCTCGAGGAGCAGCTGGAAGAACCTTTTGGGGTGCCCGTGCCGCCGGAGCAGCAGCTCCATTTTGGCAGGAGCGTGTTTAAGATTCCCTCCCAGTGCTGCAAAGCACCTTGAAAGGTCGACGAGCGCTTTCATATTCTCAGATCCATCTCCAACGCTGCCGCAGATGAAACGGATTGACCTAGACAAGAACTGCAACAGTCTCTGTGAAATAATCCATCACCACCCCTCGCCAGCCGCAGCCGCCTTTGTCATGGGAACGCTTGGGAATCTCACCTGCCTATTGCAGGGCTGGAGAGGGTTTAAATCCCAGCCCTGCTCTCCCGGGATGTAAGCAAAGCCGGAGCTGCGGAGCGCCGAGCCGGCACACGACAGAAAATACCTCCATATTCCAGAGCCCGTGCCCATTACCGAACTCATTAAAGACAGTGATACTTTGTAACATACTCTAATCTTTAATATTCATAGCTTGCTTCATTTGCATATCATGCCATAAATAGTTGAAGCAGAGGTAAAACACAAAGCGCTCCACTTGCATTTCTAATTACGCCTAAAATCAAATGTAAATCACAACACATCCAAGACACAGAAAATATTAAATTTGCTGGCTCTCAGTTAAAAACCTTAAACATCCTCCCCCCACCCCGAACCATGCTCACAAACCCAATTATTTTTAAAAATAAAAATCAAAGGGGCTCACATTGTTTTAAGTGAGGAGCTGACACATTCCAGCCCCRGCCCTGGTGACAGCCCCAGCAGCATTCCCAGCTGTGACCCCCCGGTGCCAGCTCATCCCCCAAAACCATCCCTAAAAACCTGCCTTTCCCAYGGGGCTGGGCTGCAGCCTCCCATTTAACCTTGGTGTCTGCAGGAACAACAGGAGCCTTTTCCTGCGGGGTGGCTGGGAAAGCTGATCTCCAGCAAAGGAGGTAAATTTGAAGCATCAGCTCGAACATGAACTTGTGCCACAGCACTGGGCTGGCTGGAGGTCGGGCCTTTGGATTTGGGAGCGGGAAGGAGAGATGCCCTGAGGCTGGGAGCTGCTCAATCCCAAGGTTTAATGAGGAAATAGGTGCTTTGGGGTGCTGGCACCCAGCAGCTCCATGTCCAGAAGGAAACAGATGATTCTGCTCACAGTGTCCCAAAACCGTGCCGAGGCAGCACAGGGTGTTTTTCTGTGCTCTGTTTTGTCCTGGAACATGGAAGAGCCCTTGGAGGCAGGAGCTGCCCCACAGAGGGACACCAGCTCCATGGAAAAGGCTCACGACCCCATTCAGCTGCTGCTGCTGCTCCACCATGGCAAGGTTTGGCATCAGTGAGCTGCACTCTCTCCAGATACATCCCAAATATCATCCCTTGTTTCGGGAACTACAGCAAATTCACCTGCCTTCCCYGGAAAGGATCCTGGGGAGCTGCACGGTTCGGCAGTGGCTCGTGGGACTTCAGTCCCCAGCTGCTGCGATCCTGGAGGATTGGTTTCCGCAACAACTCTCAATTTATCAACTTTTAGGGAAAAGCATGGTCCTGGTGCAGCACCAGCCGAGGAGCCAGGCTGCACCCGCGGGGGAAACAGGGATAGGGCCTGGTGTCCTCACCTGTACAGACAAACTGACCCCACTCCCCCCAGCTCACAGAGGCACCAGAAGACTTTACACCTGTAAAGCACCTTGACATCCTCGGATAAAAAGCGTTATTAGTACATTCCTGACAGTGGCATAAATAATTTCCCTGATGCTTCTGCATCAGGCACCATAAAATCCTCTTGATTTTACAGGAAGCATTTATGGAAATCCTCACGATTTTATGGAAGTCCATCACCACCAACACGTGAACATCCACATTTTTAGTTCAAGAGCACCGCAACCCCAACCCAACCCTGCCACACTCCTGTCCCTCCCTGCTCCCACCACACTGATCCAACACACTGCTGCTGCTCCCAGGAAGTTTAAAAGCTTCCTAATCTTCCTCCATCTCCCCACTCCTCCTCTTCACCTCCCGAGAAACTACTCACAACAGAGAGACGCAGCATCCACAAGACTCAAAGCTTTACAGATTTATGCCCAAAGAGTTAATTAAAACCAAATGAACTAAACTTTACAAAAGTAGGACAAAAATCACACTCTTTGGGAAGCCACGAGGTGCCCTGGCCTGGCAGAGGACCTTGGAGCGAGGAAGGCTGGATGCCACGTGGATCTCTTCCCACTTACCTTCCCTTTCCCGCTGGGATTCCAGCTGCAAAAACCCACCACGTCTTCATGGAAGGCTTTGGTGGGTGGCTGTGCCCAGGGGAAAAATGCATTTTTAAGTCACTTAAGCCAAGACTAATTTTATAGAAATCAGCTGAATACCACCAAAGGGAGCCAGGCCCCCAGCAGCCGCCCTGGCCCCGAGCCATCGCCTCTCCCTCCTGAGATTTCTCCCGTTTGACWAAAGGCTTAAAGAGACTTCTGAGAATGAAAAGCAGTAGAAAGCAGAAAAAAMCCCATGGTTATCACCATGATATTCTGCTCCTACTTGTACGCTGGTTTTCCAGGGTCCCTACATCCCTTCGGGGAGCGGGTCCAGGGTTCCCCCTGCGTCCCCCTCATTCTGGCTCTCCCCTGATGCTACAGCTCATCCTGCCCCTTTCCACACTTGTGTCCAGCTCAGCAACGACATCGCATCAGTTCTAAGGAAGAGCTAAAAGATCTTTTCTGCAATATTGACTTCCAAAGAATTCCAGAGACGTCATTAAGCTTAACCCCGAAAGGTGAGCAACCGCTCCGTGCCCCCAGCCCACACCCAGGGAGAAGTGAGAGTGAGCAGCTCGCAGCCTGCAAAGCTTTTCTGCTCTTCGTATGTACCCTGGCATCTTGCCCGGACCTATTTTTAAGCCCATTTACTAGAAATCCCACAAATTAAAGGAAATACGGATAATGTTGTAAGAATCCTTTGGGCCAAATAAAAGCTACACATAATTTTCCTTGTGCATCAGAGTAAGATCCTTAACCACAAAAACCAGATTTCCCCAAAGCTCTTTTGCAACAGCGAGAGAGAATCTTGTTTTGTAAAAAGTTGCTTTGATTCACTCCTGGATTACAGGGAGCGCGGCAGCTCCGCTGCCTCCCGGCCAAACCCGGGAGTGATTCCTGTTATGAAACAGAAAGGTGCTAGGAGAACACAAATAAATTAAACATCTCCAGCCCTGGAACGGGGACTGCAATGACAGCAAGGCACCGAGTGCTGTGGGGAGAAGCTGCAGGACGGTTATTGGGTTTTTTCTCTCTGCAGAGGAGACTTGGGTGGGTTTATCTCCCAGATTTTTTCAAACTGTGTGACCAGGGTGCTCATGAAGGGTCAGTGTGCTGGAAAACCTCCAGCCTGCCCTGCTCCAGGCAGGACAGCCAGCACAGACCTGCCTCTCCATCTCCAGTCCCCATTCCCAGCTGCATCCCAGTGCTGCCTACACCCCCAGAACAGGGACAGGATGATGCCAATGCAAGCTGGGGTGTCCACAGCAGCTCCTCGGGGATTTTATACAAAACTAAATCTATCTCTGTATTTAAATAGTTACAGTGGGGTCTCTCGTGGGGTGAGCAGAAGGTAGGGGGAGTGCAGGGAATAAAGGAGCATCCCRCTGCAGCAGGGCATTGGGAAGGAGGGAAGAGCCGTGTTTCATAYAGCATCCGCAATTTTAACTGTACAAAGACTTTAAATAAACTCCAGGAACAGCTCTTGTACTGTGGCAGGATTAAAAAGAAACCAACAACCAGATTCATGTTTCACTAAAACTCATCAAACAAGCAGAAACAGCCCCCAAAYACAACAAATAAAAGCAGCATTTGTGGATAGTCCTGGCAGGGAGGGGATGAGGGGAAGCTGCTTCCTTTCGGATAGCGAAGCAATCACCCTCYAACCTGACCCTCCCTTCACACTCCTTCATCCCCACCACTGGCTTAAAATGTCTTCCTCACAAACATTCCAGCTTCCTTTTAAAAAGGAAAATAATTATGCAGGGGAATAACCACTTCTCTCCTACAAACACACAGATACGAACAGTTAAACACGCAACTTCGGGAACTTTTCCAAGATTTATATGTTTTGCATGGAAAGCAAATGTGTTTTTTTTTTTTTTTTCCCCTGCCTGGGAAAATATTTAAGCGCTAAGTTTATGGAGCCAAGTCCATTTATTCCTGGTTTATGCTGCTGCTCAGACAGAATCTAATTAGTGATTTAAGCAGCACTGGGGGATGCGGCGCTGGCCGACGCCCGAGCCCCCGGCCAGAGCTGTGCAGGCACGTGGCTCTGGGAATTCCGGCCCAGACAGAGGTTTTCTCCATGGCACAGGATGGCAGGAGCAGCTGAAGGGTGGCCACYCTTCCCTGGAGCATCCCAAAGCCAGGCAGTGCAGAGGATCCCAGGAGAGAGCCCCAGGTCTCCTCCAGCCCCACCAGCTCCTCGCCGTCACGCTTTTCAACACGGTGAAAGCCTTTTCATGGTGATACTCTTAGAAATAGCAACACCCGATGTGCATTTTCCTGGCCCGTTTTACCAAATCCCTGCCTTCCCTGCGTGCACATGGGAACTCCTCCCTGCGCTCCCAGCTCMGAGCAGCTCCCAGCTCCATCAGCGCCGGTGGGACCAGCCCCACAAGCCGAGGCAGCGCTGGGGAGCAGTCCTGGCCCATCCCTGGAAGTGTCCAGGGCCAGGCTGGATGGGGCTTGGAGCAACCTGGGACAGCGGAAGGTGTCCCTGCCCATGGCACGGGGTGGAATGGGATGAGCTTTAAGGTCCTTCCAATCCAAACCATTCTGGAATTCTATGAAACCCCAAGATCTACTCAGGTCCAAGCCTCAACCGCTTGCTCAGACCTGGAGGCTCTTCACCCCAGACACAAGGCCCTCCAGCTTTTTGCAGYAAGACAGCCAGTGATTGGCCTCTATTTTTCCATTTTATTTGTGTATTTTTGCAAATCTTTCTGGCCAGTTAAACCAGAACCATGGCGATTGCGAAATCCAGGAAATTTGCTGCAACGCTCTGTAACTCTTGCCAGGCAATTAGCCAAAACCTCACACAAATAAGCTTTTTTGCCACACCGTTCTAACCACCAAGCATTAACCCATTTTCTTAGGAAACAACATCTGCTGAAACAACTTCCTAATCTAGCAGCAGGCACGGAAAAAACCCACTGCAGTATCTCTAGTGCACGGTAGAGAAAATTTGCAGGCAGATTTGTCCCACTCAGAGGGTACTGATTGGACCCAGGCTCCTCACACAGACTCTCTCCCTGGAATATTTATTCCCTGGGTCAGGAAAAGTGATAAGGTCAAAGGTTTCCCTGCAGCACTYACATGCGTTAAAGACAGAGGAGATGGTGGAGCAGCCTGGAGCAGGATTTGCATCCTTGAACCCAAATGTTGTGGGGTCTGAAATCCTTGGAGCTATAGAGCTGCACCCCATAACTGTAGGAATAAATCACAGCAGGACAGGACAGAACAGAACAGGTATCAYTGGTAAGAATAAAGAAATCAGTGGGCAATAAAGCAACAGTTTCCATTTCCTATCCTGGCCTTTACATGGCTTTTCTTCCTGGGAAGATGAGAACATAGAGCCAAAATTGAGCTCCATGATTTGCCCTAGGAAAGAGTTATCAGAGAGAGATAAACTGAGGCAGAGCATGATAACACAGCCAACATCATGCAGCAAAGCAGTGCTTGCAGCAAGACAAAAATCACACCCCATCCTCCTTATTCCAGACTAAAACAGCAGCCACACTTCTGTGCCATTTGTTGTAACTCATTTCCTCCCTCATTCTCTGCCCCTGCTTTCTCCACGATCCTGAAAAACCAATAAAATAAAATAAAAAGCTTCCTTTTGGGAACTCAGTGGTAATAATATTGCTCCCATCTGTTGATAAGTCCAAGGACCTGCACGGGGAGGAAAGAGCCTGGAAAGCTGAAAGGGAGTCAAGTGTTTGCATGGTTTCACTGAGAAATGAAATCCAGCTTTAAACACAGTAAATCGGAGACTATTCTGAATCACCTCTTGAATTTTTTAATGCTACTCCTGGGAGCACTGAAGGTAAATATGTTAATTTGACTTCAATCATGGTGCAGGAAAAAAAAAAGCAGCACACTGTATTAGTTTAGGGTACCAAGTCTTAAAACTATTCATGCATTTCTGCATATTTTATACTCAGCAAATAAAGTTCCAAGGTTCTATAAGGAGGCTGCAAAATTATTCTGAGTAAGCAATAATGAGCTGTGCATTATATAASGCTGATACTAATGGTAATCTATTATTAAAATTTAAGAGTTATAGCAGCTCCATAAGAGTCCATGAGCAGGTTTTCCTCCCTAGGAAGGGAAAGCAGCATCTGGAGCAGGGAGGTTGGCCAGCCAGCAGGTTTTAGGCAGACACTCTCCAACCCAGCTGCAGCCCAGGTCCTTGACATAATCTCTCCCTAGGTCCTTGGGATGTATCTTTAATAAAGTTTTCCACAGGTACCACCACAGCCCTGTCCCAGGCACGATCCCGAGTCGCAGCAGGTTCATATTCCCAGAGTGTTTCATTCTCTGCCTGATGTTTCAGTGTAACAGATCTCCCAAAATGCATTAAAAAATTAACAGGGTTTCAGGTTTGTCCATCTCAGCCATCCCCAGGGTGATCTTGACCCTTGATTCCTGCTGTGATGCCCCACTTTGGCTGCACGGAGGGCAGGGATGTGCCCAGTAAAACCCAGCGTGCTTTTCCTACCTGTACCCTCCTGCCAAATCACCTCCAGGACCTCCAGGAGCACCATGACATCCAGGCTGGGTACATGSACCTCCTCAGCATTCAAATCCACAAGGGAAGAGGGCAGCATCACATCCCAGCGACCTGGTCTAGTGGAAGGTTCCACGCCCATGGGATGGGGCTGCAACAAGATGGGCTTTAAGGTCTCTTCCAACTCAAACCATTCCACGATTTTATGATGTTCAGCAAGTTCAAGCCAAACTTTGCTCGGTGCTGGTTTGAGCTAGACCTGTTCTGCCTCCCTCCCRGCCCCATTCCTTCCCGGAGATGGATGCTTTCCTGGGGACCAGTGCTTCAGGATCCATCCCAGCGAGTGCTGTGGATTTTGAGGACAAATCTTCATCTACTGAAACAGCACCTCTCAGCACTGCTGTGAGAGAAACAAACAGCAAAAAGCCCAGAGTTTGGCTCATTTTCCTCCTTCCTACATCTTTTGGTGAGAATCGAAGCAGTCTCTGGGGGCTGTAAATCTGGATCTGAAGAACTCATACAGAAATAGGCACATCCACGAGGGACCAGGACATCTCCACGTTTAACCTGTACATCTCCCAGGGCTCAGGGACCCTGGACACACCTGGGATCGTGGTGGTCTCACCTCACCACCTGCCCCTTGGAGGAAAATCCTCCCTTGGTTTGCATGACATGCAAAATTAAATTTTTCCTGCGTTTCAGAGCATGTTGCCAGTGTGCAGCCGAGTTCCCTTTTCCCAAATGAAACTCTGCAGTAAGTGTAGATCCCGAAGGCAACATTCTGCCCAAACCAGAGGATAATGAAGCATCATAATTCCAGGAGAAACAAACTTAGTCTGAGACCTTTGTGCACTGAGAGGGATCTTAAACAGCAAGGAGTTTTTTGCTCTCCACGCTGAACAAGGCGCTGGGAAGGAAACCAAAGCAGGAAGGATGGAGGGGGAGCAGAGCAGGTCAGATGTGCTGGATGTTTATGGCATCCACCTGTTCCGTGTGCCCATTCCCTGCTGTATTCCCCACCTGGGCTGAAGGAGTTAACAGCTCTCCTGGGATGTAACAGGAGCTGGAGTTAGTCACCGAGGCATGTCCGGATCGGTATGAACCGGGAGCTGCCTATGAACGAAGTAGCCTTGGAGATGCAGCCAAAACCAATGACCAGATATTAACTTTTCACATCGGGCTGCCAAGGCAGGCAGAACAYGTGAAACCAGCAGGACACAGCTTCCAGCCAAGCTGGAACATCTGGACACAACGTGAGGGACCCCTGAACCCCCCGGAGGAGTAGAACTGTTGTGTCTTTGCTCAAAGAGCACAAGAAATTTACCCTGGCAAAGCCAAGAGGGCCAAGAGCTGCCAACAAAACCCTGCTCTGGGACCTTATGCAATGGGTAATTAATGTCCATGAGCAAGATGATGTCTTCCCTTGGTCTAATTTTAAAGTTGATATTAAAGATACCAGCTCATTGCTATTAAAGATACCAAGCTCCTTAATTCTCTCTGGAACCAGTTTCCTAAGCAGAAAAAACAGCTATGGGCACCTTACCCAACTCAGCTGAATTGAGACGTCACGAAGCAAAACCATGAACAAGGAGTTCAGAGGCTGGGCTGGTGAAGGATCACACATCTGCCTGTCCCAGCACTTCCTCTCCACTTCCAAGGGCAGGTTTGGAGCTGGGTGAGCAGGAAGGAGCGGCTGTTCCGGCCACGCGCTGCCTCCCAGGGCACAAACTCAGGAGGAAACTCGGCTTCAAGCAGAGGCTTCTCAGTCTCAGCTCAGAGCAAGGGAGGTTCCTACGGAGTGTTTGTGCCCCCAGCAAAGATCAGACACTTCCCAGGGGGACTGTGTGAGGAGGACAGTGGGTGACCAAGAAGGTCCAGCACGGTGCACCAGAAGGAAGAGAATCCACCAAAATCCACGAGCAAAGCCCATGGGTGAAGCCCACAGGAGAAGACCGCCTCACCTGGACCTCACCTCCCTCCAACCTCACTGACCCATGGAAAGGAACAGCTTTCCAACCACGACAAGGCCTGCTCTGCATGAGATAAATCAGAGCATCACACTCCACACCCACTGCTGGAGAGCACGCAGCGCCAACAGACACAGCACAACCCCTGGATTCTAACCCCAAATCCAGCCTCTGCAGGGAATGCTGCTTTCCAGGCCCTGCAGTGAACTCCACTGCCTCTCACGCAGGGAATGACTGCCAGGGTTGTGCTGGACAGCCCAGCCCCACCAGCAGCACCCGGCAGCGAGGAACGGGCGGAGAAACCACACTCGGGGCTGTCAGGGACATCACAGATCTCCCTCATTAGAGGGGTGTGAGAGAAAATGGACATCTTTCCATCAGAGCAAACACTCCGTTCCCATCCACAGCCAGCCCCTTGGTATTTTTTCCCTGAAGGAAAAACAGAAGATGCTTTCCATAAGCAGACGATTTCAGCAGCTAATTTTACCATCACTTATGGTCGACTTTATGACTAAGATTTCATGCTGACTATATTAATCCTGTCAAATTTCAGAGTGAGAGAGAAATGATACTGTATATTTTATGGCTGCAATAACTTCTAAGCCATTAGACATGCATGCTGACATGAAAGTAATCAAATTGATTTTTTCCTATTACAATGAAGAACTTTGTATGAGCAAATAGTCTTTCTGGCACAGGAATGAAACGCCAAGAAGCCTGTGCTCACTCAGGAAATTAGGAAATTGCCACGAGCCATCGTTCAGAAATTTGAGTTTTCTGCTTACTCACATTTTATTGTCACCAAAGCTGAAAGGGACATGTTAGTCAACCAAACGATCGACAAAAGCCAACGCCAGGGATAATCAGAGGGGTTTGAAGCCCTGTAAATACTGCAGAAGCTGCAGTAAATTGCTTTCCCAGCATTAAAGGCTCCCCTGTGCCTTTTTTAACCTCATCAGACACATTCTGCCCCTCGCACAGGGCAGCAGCTCACTGGCCACTCCCCCAGGTGCTGGGTGGACAAGCCAGAGTGGGTCAGAATAAGTTGCTCTAAAGGGYTTTTGGCAAGTCCTGGACACTTGGAAGTGTTAATGGATATACCACAGGCAATCAGAAAACCCACGTGCCAGGAGGTCAACTGAAATGATTTTTAAATGCAAACAGGTCTCTAATTATAAATCCCCCTTGCTTAGTGTTTTGTCGGGGTTTTTAAAACCAACTCATCTCCACACTTGGGCTCTGCCTACCTAAAATTCCAACTTAAAAGCCTTCAATCCAACTTGTGTGTCAAGTCCTAGAGAAAGTCGGGTCAAAACAGACCCAAGTGGCAGGGCAGAGGTGACAGCCCGGGGTGTCCCGTGTGGACAGGGGCACACCCAGGCAGGGCAGGGGCTCTGCAAGCCAGGCCTTGCAGGGATGGGCCAACAGGGCACACCTGCCAGGTGAAAAACCCGTGCAGACCTGTTTGCTTCCCCTGCTGCGTGAGAACACGCTGGGTGTGAGAGGACAAGATCACTGAGGCTCAACACCTCAAAAGACTCAGCAACCAGAAGCAATTAAGTGCAGATAACACAAATAACGTAACAGACTCACCTGACACCCTGCAGGCACAGCCACGGCTCCTCTACGGCCAAAGAAGCGTAAGATTTTCTTTTAGTTTTCAATGGTTTTGCGGAATATTGGTATCGATCATAAAATCATGTCAGATCTTTCAAACTAAGGCACCTGCACATAAAAAGCTTGCACAGGGACGTGCTAGAGCTGTCTAAAGGCTCAAAGAGATGGGGGTGTGTATGTATGTACATGTTTAGGTATGTAAATATACACATATGTATGTATATTCTGGGTTAGCAAAAGAGTTACAGATTTAACGCGCACTTAGTTGCAAATTAAAATGTTTTGATGGCTGTCTATCAATAAGATTTATTTTTGGTTATGCTTTCTTTTGTTTTTTCTTTAAAAAAGAACATAGAAATACAAAACCATAAACCCACAAATACACGGAGCACCTCAACCAAGACTTGTGAAATGTCAATTTTAGTGAATTCCAATTTAAATTAATTCCTTTGTCCTACCACACCAGATATCTGTGAAGTCATCAGTGCTGCTGCTGCATCCAAACACGCAAAATGTCTCCATACATGTTACTAACCAAAACGAACCAACTTTTTGCATCAGTTACACTTTTTTCTTTTCTTTAATTTAGCKTTAATTCTAATTTAAAATTTCACAACCAGAAGTCCACAAAGAAGCCAATTTGCAGCTCTAAACCCACACAGACACACTTTGCTACCAATTGCTTACCTTGCAGAACCCAAATAAAACCATCCTGTGGCTTTGCCATCATCTCTTTTAGCAGAGGAGAGCTCTGTCCAGGGCAAACATCCCCCCTGCTGCCTTTGCCACTTCTCCCAGGGTTTGTGCTCCTGTGTTTTCTGTGCACCATGCAGGAGCTCCAGCCCAGCAGTGCCTGTGTGTCCCTGCCCAAATTCCTGTGCAGTGACTGCAGCTCTCAGCACCCTCGGTGCCTCCGGCACTGCCAGCACTTCTGAAGGAAGGGATGGGACTCAGGGTGACAGTCCCAGCCGTGCTTGGGGACAGGGACGGCTTGGAGGGCTTCCTGCTGCTACAGCTCCAGCTACCTCTGCAATGAACAATCCTGGAATCACAGAATGGGATTCCACACTGGTTTGGGTTGGGAACTGGTTAAAGTTCATCCAGTTCCAACCTCCTGCCATGGGCAGGGAACCTTCCACTAGACCAGGTTGTTCCACCCAAAGTGGCCTTAAACAAAAAAAAGTTGGGTTTGTTTGATTGGGTTTTTTGCTGCYGTTTGGGGCTTTTTTTTGTAATTAGTTTGGGTTTTGTTTTGTTTTGTTTTTAAGTTGCATACAAGCAAAGCTTTCCCAACAAAACCCAAGCCAAAGCTCATTCCAGCACACTGAGCCCCATTAACCAGCACTAACCAAAGGACCCTTTTGCTGCCCCTGAGATTTAGAAGGATCCCACCTTCCAGAGCAAGCCTGGTCCACGTCCTGACTTGGGATGTGGTGCCCAGAGGAGGATGAGCAGTGACCCATGAGCCCTTCACCACCTGAACCCCCAGGAGGGAACAAATCCTTTCAACCAAACCACTACACAATTGTGCTTTAAAGTTATTACCCAAACCCCCCAAATCCATAGYCTTGCAAAGGTAGGAGAAGCCTCCCAGGAGAGGCAGTGAACAATATCCATGAGTTTCTCATGACCTTACGGAGATTGCCATGACAACACYGCTTCGATCCTCCAAACATGGATATATTCATTTGCACTGGTGTGATTGAGAATAATTAGAGTGAGATTCCCTGAGCCAGGGAGCCACAACCGTGCACGGCTCTGGCAGYAGAGCCCAAGTTTCAAGGGAAGCAGCCTCAAATTTAAATGTAAAAAAGAAAACCGACAACACTCTTCGGAGCCGCGTGACCTAATTCATTATAAAGAATGTCAGTTAGCAAACCTTTTAAATAAAACATTAAGCTAGAGGTAATTTGAAGCCTTGTGGATTTTGTTTTACTCAATTATTTTCTAATGCTTCAACTTCAAGAATAAATATGCAGAAATCGAAAAAAAAAAAAGAAAGGAATACTAAGGGTTTCATTTAATTCTTTTTCAAAAGAAATGAAGACATTCATACTAAACCAAAATACCCTCAACCAAGCTGGATTTTTAATTAAAACTTCTATGTCCTACAAGAATCTTCAAGGTTATAATATCTGCTCCCACATCGTGAGGCAGCATCACGCTCCGAAGGGCGAGCCCATCACTCACATTAGAACAACCTGTGCTGTGCATTGCTATAACTTATTTCCAGGACACACGCTCACAAATTAAACCAGGTTGGAATGCTCTTTCTTCTCTGCCCCATAATTTCCATAACCACTCGCAATTTTCACTCTGTTGGGAAGAGTTTCCCTCCAGCAGACGCAGAGGCAGGAGATGATCATGCTGGCCTCTGCTTTGGTTTTATTAATGCCTGGTGGTAAGAACACGGCTGGAGTGAGGCAGGTAGGGATGTAAAACCTGGAGAAGGGCAGCAGAGGATAAAAGCCACTGCTGATACTCACAGCCTAAAATGAGGTTAATTGGGAAAAGGGGGAAAACAAAGCGAATCACAGAATCTCAGAATAGGTTGTGTTGGAAGGGACCTTAAAGCTCATCCAGTTTCACCCCCTGCCATGGGCAGGGACACCTTCCACTATCCCAGGTCGCTCCAAGCCCTGTCCAGCCTGGCCTTGAACACTTCCAGGAACGGGGCAGCCACAGCTCCTCTGGAAGGAGCTTGAGAAACACTGCTCTTCTAAGAAATACTATAAAACCCAAAGAAATACAGTCAAAAGGAGGCATCCTTAGGAGAAAAAAAAATAAAAAAGAAAGCTTAGAACTAAATATTTGATTTGATTTTGGCAGCATCACCCTTTTCCAGAGGATACCAGAAAGAGATTTGCAGGAATGTGTTTAACACCGCTCCGCGACAAGTCCTTGCTACGAAACACTCCGGAAACAAAAGAAACCCAGAAGATAAAAAGATTCCTTTCCGCCACACTGTTTAGAATAAAACACCTCCCTACTTTGATTCATCTTTCCTTGCAATCTTTAAAAAAATAAAACGTTGGCCTTTCCCAGTAACTGATCCAGTGGGTTCCAGCCCGGATCTCCAGGCTCAACCAGCAGCTCCCATCGGGAGCCAGCGTGACCCCGGGAGACGCCAGGGGAGCCCAGGGCAGAGCCAACTCCTGCAACCCCTCACTGCTCTGATTTCCACATCACAACCACACCCTGGGGCCACTCTGGGGGCGTTAAAAGTTCTGTGTGTCACGGCAGTCGGGGCTGCGGTGCCGGTGGAAGGCGTGAGGGTGGAATTCACCGCGCACATGGCGCCCGCCCCGGGCGCTCCGACCCCGCTCGCACCGAGGGCTCCTTGTCGAGGCACAAAACTCCGGATAAATCCATTTCTCTGCAGCAGAGAATAAACAAGGATTAGTATTCACCCGTTCATAACAGGGAAACCCTGCAGCTAGAGGTGGAGCCAGGCAGTGCTGGAACATCCAGCCTAAGTTGCTTGACGAATGCTAACTACGACTTCCAGCTTATTTATCTAATTTGGGTTGATTTTTAAATATTGAGTTATCTAACCAGACACAAAAAAAGAGCCTGAAAATTTCCCATGTTAGTGAAAGCTCTCCCTGCCATTTTATGCCGCTCTAATTCAATCTACATGTCTGAATATTACTGACTTTTCTCAATCACATTTGTATTGAGAAATGCCTAAAAAAAACCTCAGGGCTTTGTTTTCTCAAAATGGTGTTAAGTGCCTGAAAAACGGGGTTCTGCTGCAAATGAGCCTTTCCAAATCTGACTGTGATGCACAGCCTGCAAGTATTTTAGCCATTTACAATATTTATTAGGGTCTATTTTTGTCAATCARTCTATAACAAGGGCAGAACAGCCGATACCTATAAAACAATCAGCTCGATTTCAGTACAGTCTGGTTTCTGGGTGAAAAAGGGGCAGCTCTGAACTGATACAACCAGTCTGCAACACACACAAAAAATACATGGAGGAGGGATGAAGTCAGTGGTAAAATCCTCAATGACTTCAGCCAGGCCAAGATTACCTCCAGGAACGTGCTGATGCTTGGAGAAACACAAGGAAGATGCCAAAGCTGGAGAAAAGGAGGCTCAGGGAAGATCTTATCACCCTCTACAACCACCTGACAGGAGGGTGCAGCCAGAGGGGTCGGGGCTCTGCTCCCAGGCAACAAGTGACAGGACAAGAGGACACAGCCTCAAGCTGTGCCAGGGGAGGTTCAGGTTGGACATCAGGGGGAATTTCTTCCTGGAAAGGGCGGTCAGGCACTGGAAGGGGCTGCCCAGGGAGGTGGTGGAGTCCCCATCCCTGGAGGCGTCCAAGGAATTCCTGGATGTGTCACTCAGTGCTCTGGGCTGGTGACAAGGTGGGCATTGGGCACAGGTTGGGCTCCATGATCTCAGAGGTCTTTTCCAGCCTCAGTGATCCTGTGACTGTGAGGGCTGGACGGGGCAGGACCACCCAGCTCAGCCCTGCTGTCTGTGGTCCAACCTCCCACCACTCCAGCAGTGCCCCCAGTTCAGGGTGGTCTTACTGGTACCAGTGCACACAGAGGCTGAAATATAGGATATTGGACATTTGGGGAGTCTGTCCCTGTGAAATCTGTCTCAGTCCTGTTCCTTGGAACTGCTGCTCCCACTGAGGGTGATGCTGTGCATCCCAACCCCACGGAATACGAGGCACCAYCAAATAATTTCAGGGAGCAACGATCAGCTGGGAATATCAGAGCCTGCAATCGCTCTCAGGATGGGTTTGAAGCAACGACCTAAGCAAAAAACCCTCCCTGGCCACCCCTGAACCCACGAGGTACAACACACTCCCCCCAAGCCCAGCCCTCGTTTTAAAATTCAGCCTTTATCAGCTTGAGTTGAGCAAATCCAGTCAAAAGGCAGAAACGGATTGTGCTAGTAAGCAGAAAAACTGTTACATCTTCTGAATGTAATTTTGCCAAAAGCCTCTGCACAATTTTTTTTGTCACGCTTTGCATTATGAAGGAAATTTCTTTTTAGAAGAACAGGAGAATCATTTGCATAATATTCTTTGCAAGTTAATATCAGCCTCTGATAATGATCTCTGCATAATGCAAAAACGTTTGAGAAGACTGTTACAACACTAAGTAATCATATTTTAAATTATGTTTCCCTTTATAGAAAGGTGTTGCAAAAACACACAGACATGAAATCTGTCTGTTGAAGTCCCAAGAACCACCTGACCATCTTCCCACTATTCTACTGTTACAGATTGCAACACTGCCTTTCAAAATCTTACAAAACAAATTACGCTGCAACAGTCTGGCTTCACAGAAGGCAGAGCTTTTTCCTGTGCTGCTGCTCCAGCACATTACATTTCACAAGAGCCTCTGATGTGCCGCACGAGTTAAGCAAGGGCCCAGAACCGGAGCTGTAACACAATCCGACGGATGAAGGCGGATTCTCCCTTCTCTCACCGACACCRGGCAGAGGTGGCAGCACCGGGGCAYGTCCCACGTGCCAGCAGCTACTGGGGACGCTGGTTTAGCTGGGTGATTGCTGCTTTTGCCCCGCTGGCYGCGCAGCCACGTACGGAGCGCCGGGAATGCACGCCGCCGCTGCCGCGTCCCCGCCGCGCGAGGTGTCCCCGCCGGCAGCCGGGGATCTTCCCGAAACCTCTGGGAGGGACGAGGCGCTTGATGCAGTCACAAGATCCCCGCTCACGCCATYGCTCGTGGCTAATTAGGTCAGGAACTGAACGTAAAAGCAGAGGTCCAGGAGGAAGCCATTTATACAACCGTGCCGGGCAGCATCCTATTAGATGTGGGCGCCGGCGATTTCCCTCAGCCCATCTCCAATGGGGGATGTGGGTGGGAAGCTAATGCACTTGGATATTAAATACTTAATATGTCACGAAGACTTAACAACCACAGCCAAGTGGTTTAAACCTGAGCTAACCTTCCCTGAACTGCAAGGAACACAGAGAGGTTCCTGAGACGGCCCCGGCACGAGGCGATGAAATCAGGAGTTGCACAAGGAGCAAAGGCACTTTCAAACCAATCTATTCCCATCATAAAAATGATGTGATGGTCTCAGATTCGGAGGGAAGCATGGAGCAGGATCCATGGCTGCTCCCAAGAGCATTGCCACGCAGTGCCAACACCAGTGTGYGTCCCGGAGAGCCACGGTCCCCAGCCCATGGCATCCTCAGGACCACAGAGCAAAGCACGTACAGCGCAGCCAGAGCTGCCCACGCCTGTCACACACACAACAGGGCATCATTCAGCCTGCAGGGTGGGTGGTTCTTGTCCCACCTACAAAACGGAGACTRAAATTCAAATAGATCTGTGCAGCCCAGGCAAGGAGAAAAGAGCCTCTGGGATGTCAGTCTGAGCTCCCCGAGGCAGCTCAAACACTGCCCTGGGTATGAAACCGTCCCAGACACACRGGATCATTCCTTCCCTGAGCAAGTTTTGGTAACTTGGAGAGTTTCTCCAGCCACATCCAGTGATAGGCATGAGAACAATCCTCCACGCCATCCCATCTCTCCTTTTCATACCTTTTAAAACAAGTTCCGAGCAGCTCGTTGCCACACCTCATCCCAGGCTTCCTCAAATGGGTTTGCAAGCCTTGGGAAGTTGGGGTTTTTTTCAAAAATTGCCAGCAAATCTCTCTGTTCTTTCCCTAAATTGACATATCCATCCATCCTGGTGGGTGGTACCACCAAACATAATGCCTAAGCTCCAGGCGGAAAAAGATCCAACAGACCACGACTTTCACTTTATAAAACCTTGCAAAAGAGTAGCAAAAGCCACTGGGATATTTTGCTGTTTAAAATCACTTGCAAATCAACACTTTGCACTGCCGACAGCACCAATGCACCGCTGGAGTTCTCTGTATTTCAACGATGGTAAAGCAAAAAAATTAGGCTCCATCTTCTGTCAAGATGTCCTGGGCTGACAGTCTGGACCAGACACACACAGGCTGCAGGTTCACTTGGTTTCTCCAGCCCCTCCAAGCTGTGCTGCCCTCCTGTCCCCCTKCAAAAAGTTAAGTCCTCCCTCCTGCAGCGTTTCTCCTGCTGAATCCAGATCAGTCAGCAACGGCTGCAGGATACACCTCTCCTTGGGCRCTCACAAACAAGGCAACAGCCAGTTTGGGATCTTAAAGCAAAGGTAAATGAGAAAACTTCCTAAACTTGATGGCAAAAATTTTCATGAAGGTACCACGTGGTTTGGGTACCTCCAGCTGCTCTGCTGAAGTGCCCACTGACTCCCAAGGGAATGGACAGGAGCTTGCCCAAGGCTGGGAAGGGTTTCCAGTGGAGGCAATTGGACAGCCCCTGGAAACCCAGGGAGAGGGATGGAYGCTAAATCAGCGCTGCAATCTGGAAGTAGAACCCACCAGTGGATCTGAAAACCACCCAGAGCCAAACCTCCTGAGCTGGTGACACAGTCTCCAGCCCTCACTGCCTGACCCCAGAGCAAACCTGGGGATGGAGGCTCACACTGCCAAACCAAAGCACCACAGGCACACTGGGCTCAATCTACATTCTTACAGTTGCACAAAGAAACCAAACACCCAGCAGCCATCTGAAAGGCCAGTTATTAGATCGCTCGAAATGAGCTGAAATGAAATTCCCACAGATTTTATTGGACTACTGAGATATTGATCCTGGTGTGCTTCTCAGTCTGCAGCACAGAAATTCACCCTGCCAGAAATCGCACCTATGTCCTGGGCCAGAAACATGCACTGGGAATGTCTGGGGTTGCTTTTCCTTGCTCCCTCTTCCCTGGCCTACAACCGCCAGTGCACATCAATAAAACCAGCCAGGAATTCCAGACTGTAATTTCTTTGTTCCCTGTCTGCATGCCTGCCATGCCAAGAGAYGCAAGAGCACAGGGAGCTCACACGGGAAAAGGAGCGTGTGACACACACTRCAGCTCCCATCTCCATCCCCATGGTCATCCCCTGCCTGCATCTCTGAGGGCTTCTGGACCACACTTGCAGATAACCCTCAGGAGCCTGCCAGCCTTCCTGCTCCCAGGAATTCCCTCCTGGTGCAGGATCCTCATGGCACTGTAGGATGGGAGGGCAGAGACAGGTTAAACACAACAGGATATTGTTGTTCTGGGGGTGGTTTCCTTTCCCTTCCCCTAAGGCACTTTTAACTTGACTGGCATAAATGCTGCTGGTTTCACCCAAAGGCACAAACCACCCCCCTGGGGCACCCCTGTGCCAAAGCACACCCCCAGTTCATCTGACCAGCTGAGCTGGGACAAGGATGGGTCACACTCTGGCAAGGCCTCCCCCATTCCTGCCATTATTTCACGATTTTGGATCCTCATCCCAAATTCTCTCAGGTTATAAATTCATGCGATGCCTCAACACAAAACAGCAGCACCATGAAGTATTTTTTTTACCCACATAAAAGGGGAATAAAACAATTAAACCCCAGGCTCCGCTGTGTGTGCAGAGCCACTCCAGAGCTCCAAGGAAGCACTTCCCCGGCCCGGGCTGCCCAACGCCCGCGTCCCTGTGATGCGCTGCCAGCAGCACGCTCTGTGCTTCACGGCTCACTTCCCCCGGCAYGAACCCAGCCCCAGGAAACTGCCAGCGTGTTCTCCCGAGCCCTGCAGATGTTTCAGCTCCAGTGGGCTCCCTGGCCAGCCCACCACCACCCATCCCTCCCTCTCTGCCTGCCTGGTAACGCGCAGAGCGACGGCACCGTGAGCGGGGAGAGCGCAGCGGCTGGGAGACGACAGCTCTGCAGCTTCCACTGATCTATTCAGCCTTTTTCTTCAAAAAAAATAAATAAATAAAAATTCATGCTTGCAGCATAAACATAAGCTGGGCTGGTACTCCTCTCCTCCCTCAGAGGGATGTGCTCATCCTTCGAGCTCCAGCTCATCCAGTCCCGAGGTGCATCACTGCCTGGACAGCAGCACACCCACCCTCCCAGCAACTCCAAACCCCCTCCCTGTGCTGGCAAGGACACTTGTGTTCTTCCCTAAAGCACCTGCCCTTCCCAATTTACCCAGCATCCCATAGCAGGTGTAAAGTTCTTGGACAGCACGGGCAAAGCTCTGGAGAAGGTGTCCAGGAGGRAGCCTGAGGCTCAGACTGACCAGCACAGAGTGTTCTGGATGGGCTGGAGCCTTGGCAAGGCTGGAGTGGCTGAGCACAGCCCAGGGCCCTGATGGAGCCATGGCACGGATCCTGGGAGCTGTGTGGTGAGTCAAGAAGTCCTGATGTTGGATTCACTACACAGCCTGGGAATTAGTCAATCCTCCTCTTTGGCCTGGGGAGGGGGGCTGGTCCCAACTCAAATATTGTGTAAGCTGAAAAAGAGCTATTTAAAAAAAACAACCCAAACAGAGAAAATGCAGAAATACTATTCTGGAGGAACTGAGGAAAGCTGAGGCAATAACGACAAACGATTCCTCGCTGCTCTCCCATTCCCTTCCTCCGAGAGCCTTAAAAAGGCCTCGCACCGTCCCGCTCCGGCCCTGCTCACGTTACACCGGGATCAACCAAAGCAGAGCGTGGTGCTCGTGTCCTGCCCAAGGTCATGGTGACAGCCAGTGCCCAGGAGGAGCCCCGCCTGGAGCTCCCCAGGCTCTGTCCCAGCCTCCAACACCGGCATTCCCACATTCCCAGGCAAGACCTGCCTGGTGGGGAGAACACAGGAGCCATGAGGCTGTTTTTTGTCGGGTTCATTTCCATGGACACCACGCAGAAAGCGAAGGCAACCTTCCCAACTTCCACTTTTTTTCAAGGCTTTTCTCTCTCCCTCCTTTTCTTCCCCCCAGTTCTCAAAATCCAATTATAGCACGACTCTCTCAGCAGGGGTCAGTGTGGAATAAGAATCGCCCGAGTTAATGGACATGAGACCAAGAAAGATTAATGCCTAAATGGTTTCAAAAGTTGTATGATGCCGATTTCATTAACATTTTAATTGTAATGTATCTTTTTAATCTTCTTTCACACTAATGGTTTTTATATGCTTCAAAAAAGAAAAAAACTGCTGACAACAAAAATATCAACATACCAAAATTAACAGACGGAACTGAGTGCTGTAATGGGAGCTGAATGAAATGCAGAAAACCATGTTAATGATGCATTAAGGGTAGAAACCGTGCTCAGACAAGAGTCAAAAATTCAGTCCTACTCACATGCCCTGACTTTGAAGGGGGGCACCTTTCCCCAGGTGTTCAGCACGACCCCAGGTTGTGTCTTTCAGCAGGGTTGGGCTGAAGCAACAACCCCAGCAGCTTTACCAAATGCAGAGATTMATCCAAAAAAAAGGGTGCTGGCAGTTAATCTAATTCAACCAGGGTGATACACAGGAGCAGCAGGTTCAGGCTGCTGCTGTTGCCCATCACCTTCTCCATGGACAGGCACCTCTGTGGCTGTCACCCCTCCCTGGGCTCAGGTACCACGACCACAGCAGAATTCCCAGACAGGAAAGACGCTGTTGCAACCGCCCTGCAAAATTTTATTTTACTTAATTAGAAGACAATTAAACCTAAGCAATAATGTTTCATTAAGCATGGGCATGTATTGATGATGTTAGCATGGATAAACGGAGGCACAGAAGGACATGATAATTGCAAAGACAGATGAAGTTTCAGACAACTTTTGTTTGTAGGAAGGAGTGAGAGACAGAGCTGCTCTCACCTGCCCATGAGGCTGGGCTGCAGCTACAGGGATGATGCAAAAACCCCAGAGTTTTCCTTCACAGTCCATCAGAACTTCTTAGAAGGGAGAAGATCCAGCGAGAGGGACACAAAGCCTCCATATGCCCACTAGCAAATCATAATCCCTGTGTTTGCAATGAGAACGTGATTCCAGCCGCAACAGAACCACCAAAAAGCACATTATCCTACCCAGGTTTAGTCCTCTAAGGTCACTGCAGCTGGCACAGTGCTGAGGTTTCCAGGGAAGGGGCACCTATGGAGAGGGCTTACTCCTATTTATGGGAATTTCATTCCMACAGGATCCCAGCTTTGAGAGCCTTGCATCCAAGAGCAGTGCCTCTCCCAGAGGGGGTCTGTACTCCCACAGGGAAGCCAGGCACGTGCATCCCACTGGAAGTCTCCCACCAGCCCCAGGTGCCTCTTCCCTTGGAAACCAAGTCCTTTTATCCACCTTCAAACGTATAAATCCTCACTCTCCATCTCCCTTGGGCACCTGGCCATTGCCTTCCGCACGGCACACCTTGAAACACCAACCCTTTATTTACGTTCCACGTTACACCTCTGTGCAGCACMATCCCACCAGAGCTCAGCGCCCTGGAAAGCTCTGAGGGCCCAAACATCATCACTCCTCTGCCATGTCATCGCTGCCCAGCGTCTCCTACGAYATCTCTGCAAGGATTGATGTTCGCTCCAAACCTAATCCCTGTCTTCCTAATGCTCCATATAATCGGAGCGTAAATGTTTGTCCTATGACAGAGAGAACTGGCATGTAAAACATGTCCCCCCACACACAATATATATATATCCGAGGCTGCCATATGCTTCCCAGTGGATACCACGACAGGAACGCGCGTGTGGAGCGGAGCCAGCGCTGGCACCCGCGCGCAGGACCCTTTTCCACCACCGTGCAAGCGCGACCCCGGCTCCATTTCACTTCCAACGCCTTGCACAGGCTGTTCTCCACCGTGCTGCCGAGATCCAGCCCCCAGACACCCAGGGGTGGAAAACATCTGGCCGCTCTCCCCCAGTCAACACGGCCAGAGGAGCCCCGACCGCCACCACCGAGATGCCGCGAGGAAAAGAGGCATTTCCTTCTGCCGTTCCAAGCGCTGATGAATAGATGCTGATAGCGGCTCCGTGGCCGCGGGGATGACACCGGGAGGTGAAGCGCTTAATCCCGTCCCAGTGACTATATATGGTCACTCTGATGGAGTCACCTCCCTCCCCTCACGCTCCGCTGCCCTTGGCTCCTGGCACTGGGCTCCGCAGCAAAACTGGCAGGGCCCGGGCACGGCGCCGGCGCGCCAGAAGTCAGCAGACTCCCCACGTTCCTGTGCTCTCTCTCCCCCTTTCCCAATTTTTTCTGGCTTATAAAAATCTTCTATCGGTCGGAAAAACGGAGAGAATGCGCAAATACTCAAGGAAAAAAAAAAAAACGACCTAAAACATTTTAAGAGTGCTTTGGAGAGAGTCGTTGCACGGGGGAAAAAAAAAAAAAAACAACCTGTCAAGTTACTTATGCTTAAATGTACATTTCATAATCACTTAGAAGTTTTACAAGAAAAAATAAAATCAATCTCTTGGTGGAAAGTGTATCAATTTATTCAGCCCACACAGGCTGGTTTGTTAGCGCAGGGTAGTTTGTGGCTGCGATTCCTGCTCCCCCCCCATCCACCCACCTAGGGGAAAAAAACGCACTGAAATATTTGTCTTCATAGGAAACGCAACACAAAAAAATGTACTCGACACGCAAAATTTTGTCAAAAGTCTGACGTGAGGACCTCTAAAAAGCCTGAGGCCAAACTCGCAGCCCCGGGAACACACGCAGCACAAAACCTGTGCCAAGGGCTATTTATCTTCACTTTATCCCATTGAGCCCTGAGCTTTCGGGGGGTCTTGGTCACCGTACCAAATAATTGCTGTCGTCACCACTGTCCCAACAGCACCAGCACCCCCCATCCCTCCTGCCCTCCTGTCCAGCCCAGCCTGGAGGAGCGGGATCCTTCACCGGGCTGAACCCCCCAGCAGGGAAARGAAGGAGGAAGCTCCACATGCTCCTTCCATCCCTTCCGTGGCAGGCTCTGTCCCAGCAGTCGGATTTTTATTACCTCCGTCCCCATTTAGGAGTAACCACATGACAAACCCGAGTGCAATCCTGCCCAGGGAGCTCGCCTGGGATTGCCTCTCCCTCCCCGGGAACACGGCATTTTAGCAAGTTTTCCCTTAACAGCAGCATTTGTGGCTACAAAGAATGTGAGATTTAATTCTTTTTTTTTTTTTCTTTTAAAATTCCTGTTCTGCCTCCAAACATTTGCTTAAAAACAAGTTCAACTTAAAAAAAAAAAAAAAAAACCCAACAAAAAATAAACCGCTAATGAATCACAGTTCCTAGCAAATGAGCAATTGCAGTTGACACAATGAATTATGCCTGAAGCAAGCTGGGAAACATATTTTGCAAATGATCTCATCCACAGGCAAACCTGGCATGACACTTGATTTGCTAAAAAAGACACAAAGCCTGTCAAAATTCCTGTCACTTCGCAAATAAAGTCAGGTAGAGAAAACCAACAGCCTCACCCTCTTTTAAGCATGCTTCACCTATTTCTCAATTGCTCTACAGGCTTGATTTAATAAAATAAAAAACCCCACACGCCCTCCTGTAGGTGTGCCCATCCCAGTGGGTGCTGAGGGCCATCGGATCCGCTGCCACTTCCCTGGATGAGGAATAAATGGGCTGGGAAGCTGCTCTTTGGATGCCAAACACAGGCTCAGCTCGATTTGAAGCCTAATTGCAGCAAGATCCGATGCTCGCTCTGGCCATTAGGTATGGCAGGGAACACACAATTCCCTTTAATTTCCTCCAGCTGAATGCCTGGGTTTTATTTCTTTCATTACATTCAAGTAAACTCAAAGACAGGTTGGAAAAGGGGGGGGAAAGCCACTCAAGTGCAGCCCCCCTGCTCCTCAGCATCCCTGGAGCTCTCTCGGAGCAGTTCCCTCCGGCCCAGCACATCCCACCCTATTTCCCCACCCGAAAAGCTGCTGGCTCAGAAAACCTGGAAAAATTCAAAGCCATGGCTGAATCCTCCTTCTAACCCCATTTTGTCAGGCTTGAGTATTTTTAAACACAGAGCAAAGCAGGAGCCGAGTCCCAGCTCTCTTTCCCAGGTTGTTCCATGATGTTTGTCCCCAATCCCCRTCAGCCAGTGCTGGTGCTGAGCCCAGTGCTGGTGTGTCAGCAGAGCCAGAGCTCTGATCCCATCCCTGCCSATCCCACAGCCCGGCACGAGCCCTSCAGGAGGCCGGGCAGGGACCACGGGCTGCAGAACAAGACATCCTGAAACAAATATTTCCATTCCAAGGTGAGCTGCGTTGTGTCCCCGGCCGGGAGAGCACAGTCTGGAGGTTTCTCCCAAGCCAACCCAGAGCTCCCCAGGTGGATCAGGCTCTGGCAGGAGCTTTGTTGGCATTTCTTCCCCGAGTGCTGAATGCTGCAAAGTGGCCTCGCTCCTCCTGACACCTCCGACTGGGATCTGAGCCAAAGCCCTGTCCAGAGGGACTCACCTGGATGCTACAGCCAGGCTCAAGCTCAAGCAGAAAGGATCTTTCTTTTCTGGATTTACTCGCAGTGAGGATGGTCCATGTGCCCCCGGGGCGTGGGGATGCTGCCCTGTCACCAGCACCAAAATCTGCCTCGAATTCCAGCAGACTCCCTCAGGAAAGCATAGTCATGGCTGGGGGAGCTAAAAGGCTTTCATAATTGCCAGAGGGCTCCAAAAATATCACTTCCAAAGTGATCCAGCATCAACGCACGCATCCTGGCTAATGGCATCCATCTCTTAGAACAAAGAGGGGCTCTGGGAAAAGCTTGGGGAGCCCTGGACAATGTTTTGGGAACGCTGCCCTGCACAGCCACAGCCACAGCCCAACCAACACACAAACCACATCTCTGGCCCCAGTGGGACCCCCTGCTCCTGCCCTGATGCCTGGCTTTACCCCGCTCTCTGTCATTTCAGCCACCTTGGGAGGTTTTTTTGGCAAATTTAAAGTTCCAGAAATCCATCCCCACCCTCCAGTGTCTCGATACGACAGCTTTTCCCCCGTGAAGCCTTAATTAAAAGGCCTCTGCAGGAGGAAAAACCCCAAAACACAGCAGTTATAGCCACAGAAGGGCATTTATTCTCAGGAGGGAGRGGATGAGATCCCTAATTCTTTCATATCTGCCACTTACTTCAAATCCAAATATTATCACCTCCACTACCCACACCTAGGGGTCACAGCCTCACTGTCCTCAGCYGGGCAAACCACAGCAACTCAGCTCACGAGGAACAGCTCAGCTTTATTCTTTTTAGTTAAAAGCTTTCAGAATCTCAGAGCAGGCTGTGAATGTGGCAGGGAATTTGGGGTTAGCCGTGCTGGGATGCTGCACTCTGGAGCGGCCCCGGTTCTCCCGAAGACCYCACTGCCAGAGTCGCCCCGGCTGTCCCCACGGAGGAGCAGCAATCATCCCGGTTTGTTTACCGATCCCAGCTTCTCCTGCTGTTTAATATTTCAGCTGGAGAAGGTGAGCCGGCACGCCAGCCCCTCAATTACGCAGGGCGAGAGGCAAACACTTGGCAGGCAGCGAGCACATCAAGCTGCCCACAGCCTCGCAAATGCCTCCGGAAAGGAGGAAGGTGGGGGGGGGGGAATAAAGGGAATATTCAAATTAATGACCCGGCGGGTAATGGAGACTTGGCTGGAAGTGATCCTGCGCTGTGCCGTCGGCCGGGCCGGCGGAGCAGCACGCGATGTACCGCTGGCGTTGGGTTTGCCTAGGGCAGGGAAGATGTTGGGAGAAGTCCTTGAGCGCTGTAACTACCGCAGGCTGCGGCGGGCAGGGGAGCGCCGGCGCTCCCCCATCCAAACCCAACTCCCATCCCGAATTTTGCCCCCACTGGAGCCGATCGAGCCCCCCGCGACAGAGGGGTCCCCGCGCCGGGATAGGGGCACAGGCGCCCGTCCGAGGAGAGACCCCCGCGGGCCCCCCGCACCCCACGGCTCGGGGATCCCTCCCCAAACCCCGGTTTCAGAGTTCGGCCGGGTTTGGGATTTCAACATCTCCCTTTTTCGCAGCGTTTTCCTCCCCCGGCAGCGAAAGTCCGAGCCCGGCCCGCATTTATCCCTTAAACGCGACCTCCCGCCCCGCATCCCGGACCGAAGCGAGGTTSCAACGACGCCCCAGCGTCCACCTCGCCGCGGGACCCGCAGAACTCCCCGACCCCCCGAGCCGCGCTGCCCACGCTGTGCGGACCGGGGGGGGGGCACAGCCCCGGGGTCCCCCCTCGCCCTCCCCGCACCCCCGAGCCCCGCGCCCCCCGCCCGGCCGGGACCCCCGGCACCGCGGGATGCGGGCGAAGGGCGCGATGCGCGCGTCCCCCCCGGCCCCGGGGCCACGCGGGCTCGGCGCTGCCCCGGGCGCTCCCGCGGCGGGGCCGGGGCCGGGCCGGGGCGCCGGGGCCGGGCCGGGGGTCGGGGCCGGGCCGGGGTCCCGGGGCCGCGCTCACCTGCGGGGCGCCGGCCCCCGAGGCTGCCCTGGGCCTGACGCGGCGGGGCCGGGCGGCGGCAGGAAGTGATTCCAGCCGCTCCTCACATGGACTTTCCCTGACCTCGCCCAGCAGCGCCGGCAGCCGCCGCGCAGACCGGCCCGGCGGGACCGGCACCGGCAGCGGCTCCGCGCCAGGGCCGCCCGCGGGGCGGGGGCGGGGGGCGGCTCCGGGCCGGGGGCAGCCGCGGGAGGAGCCGCGGGGGGCGGGACCCGCCGCGGACACCCCGAGCCCCCCCGGGCCCGCTCCCCCCCGCCCCGGGCCGCGGGAGGGGCGGGCACGGCCCGGCGGGGGCGGGCACCGCGGGGCTCGGGTCCGTGCCTTCGGCTTGCGATCTATTCCGCTTAGCCGATTTCATTTTATGTTAGTCTATTTCAGTCTAGTATATTTTATTTTTATTTTATTTTATTTTATAGTATTCTATTTATCCTATTTTTATTTAATTTTAATTTTTATTATGTTTTTATTTTACTTCACTTTATTATTTTTTACTTTATTTTATTATTACTTTTTATTTTATTTCATTTTATTCTTTTATTTTTAAATTTAATTTATTGCGTCTGCTTATATTTTATACCATTTTATTCTGTCATGTGTTATTTTCTTTTTTCTCTTTTTAAATTTTTTATTTGATTTTAATATTTCATTTTAAATTTAATTCTTATTTCTTCTTTACTTGATAATTTATTTTTTCTTTTATTTTTCACTTCATTTTATACTTTTTCATTTAATCTTATTCCTGTTATTTATTTTTATTTACCTTTATTACTTTATTACCTTCCTTTTTATCGTTATATCATTTCTTTTTTTCTTTCATTCCTTATTTTTTATTTCACTGTCTTCTTTTACCCTTTATTTTATTTTGTTTTATTGTATTTTTTTCTGCCTGGAATCCCCATGTGCAGGAGCTGCTGTCCTCAGGGAGGGCTGGAGCGAGGGCTGGGTGGGATGGGGTCATGGAGAACATTTAGGAGCTCCCATCCCCAGGAAAACCTACAGGAGTTTTGGTCTTTGATGGTCCCACAGGCCAGATTTGATGTCAGAAGGAGATGCTCTGACCCACAGCTCCCAGGCTGCCCCTCTTCCATCCCCTCCTCCTGCAGACAAAGCCTTTAAAGCTTCACAAAAAGCAGAGTAATCTGAGGTGGGACTGCTCGAGCCTTGTGGGCACATTTCCACCCCAAATTTCATCCTATAGCCTAAAAAAATAAAAAGTCCTTTTTGCTTTGTTGCCTCTCTAAGCCCAAAATATTAAAATCAGCAAATTTGCATGATGAAAGTGTGCGGTGTTGGCCCTACGTCTGCTAAAGGAATTTCAAAGGAGTAACAAAAAACCTCTTTAAAGCAAGAGCCTCTTGCTGTCTGCTTTGCATGCGAGATTATGTCAGAACTTCTTTGAATCTGGAAGTTTCTGTCCTTTCACACTCAGGAACATTCATCATTTCGAGGCTGCCTTAAAATCTGCAGCAAAATATCCCCATATTTTAAAAATCAACATTGAGTGCCTAGAACTGCTCAAGGCTGAGGAATTTCATTAGCACTTGACACTTTAAAAAACAGTGTCAGGTCAGGACAAACACATTTTCTTTTCTGCACAAGATAAATTCGGGGTTTTTTTTTAGAAATGATGCATGAGAAATATGTCCCAAAACTGCATTCTGAGACAGAGCAGCCGTGCTACCCTTCCATCGTGACATTCCCAGCTGCCTTTCCTTGGCTTTCATTGAAGCATCTCAACATCAGTTCATCAGGAACTAGTGGTAGGAAAAGGGGCAATGGCTTCCCACTGCCAGAGGGCAGGGTTGGATGGGATATTGGGAAGAAATCCTTCCCTGTGAGGGAGGTGAGGCCCTGGCACAGGTTGCCCAGAGAAGCTGTGGCTGCCCCATCCCTGGAAGTGTCCAAGGCCAGGTTGGACAGGGCTTGGAGCACCGTGGGATAGCGGAAGGTGAAATAAGTGAAATACTCCTGGAAGAGCTTCCCTGGCACAGGAGATGCCCCAAGGGTGCCCAATCCACCTCCTGGGGCTGCAGCATCGCTCCTCAGGGGCGACCATCCCTGTGGGATGACCGGCACCGTCCCCCTGTCCCTCCCCGAGCACCACAGCCCACGCCAGAGCATCCCTGTGCCACAGAGGGCGTGGGGACACCACTCAGGGGATTTGTGTTGTCCCAAGGTGCCTCACTAACCACCCTGTTCTCCGGCTCGGCACAGGGATGTGGGGTTTGGAAACCCCCAGCGCCTCTCCAAGGGTCACGGGAAATCCAGCCCCATCCACTGGGAGCCTCGAGATGCTACMGAGTTGGAAAACTCCTGTTCTCCCTCCAGTGCTCCAACAGGAGAGAAAATCCGAGCTCTGTGACTCGCCCAGGGCCTCCCCAGCTCTGAGAGAGCAGAGCCTGTTAATGCTCCAGTCCAGGAGCATCTTCCCTCCCTTCAGCCATGGACATTTTAAAAATGTTCTGTGATGGAGAAAGAAGCGTTTCTTAAGTACCATTTGATGTCTCGGAATGGCTCCGGGGCTAGAGAAAACATGTTTATTTACTACTCTGCTGATTTTAATGCGAAAGATTGGTTCAGTGAGTGGAGGAAACAAAACAGGCAACATTTTCCATAATGTCTGCAAAGTGTTCTTGGGCTGCGGAAATATTTCCCCTCTTTCTCTCTCTCTCTTCCCTGCGTTTTTTTCARTCTAGCATTTCAAATTGAAGAATGGCTTGAGGGCTGAAGAAAATCACTTGATAAAATACCCAACATTTACATTCTTGCAGGAGGAAAGCTAAGTTTTTTATTTTTTTTTTCATCTGAACGGTGGTTTAGCGAAGCAGAAGAAACAATCCTGCAGCATCCCWCGTCCCTTTAACCCTTTCTGGCTGCAGATCTTCAGCTGAACTTCAGCTGTTCACCGCAAAGCTTTAGAGATTTTGTTCCTTCTCCAAATTCTGGGCTCTAAGGCCGCTGAAGGTGGTTAAAATAYACTTTGCAGCTTCATTTCCAGGTGTATTTCTGGATGCCTGTGTGAGAGAGCCAGCCTGGCTGGGGACCAGCCCATGGCAAAGCATCACTGCACCAAGCTCTGATTTATTTCGTGCAGAGATGTGACTTTCCAGCAAACTCGGTAATGAACAAGACCTTCAAGATCTCTCTAATCTTCCAGCCTCCAGGGATGCTGCTGTGGGGATGCCCCTGGACATGGCCGGGGCGTGCCATGGACTGATTCCCAGCACTTTGTGGTGGTGGAGATCACCCTGAACACCCACGGGGGCAGCTTCGGGCTGGAAGGAATGCTGGAAAACATGCAAAAAATCCAGGAGTCTGCTCAGAGATTCCTTTTCCTGCAGCAATCCTTCGGAGGACTTTCAAAGCCCATCAACTGTCGTGTYAGGAAGAATTGTCGTGATTTGCTTTGTAGGTAGAAACAGTTTTATCTCCCCACTCCAACACGATGCTTGTACTGCTCTGCGAACCACGAGGCCATGTGGTAGGCTGGGAAAATCACCCGCTACCAGCAACCTCCCTTCCCTCCGATGGCCCATTTAGCCACCACTYCAGCACGATTGATATTCATGGAGGGAGGAGAGGACACGGCAGCTCCGTTACAGCCGAACAAAGTTCATTGGGATTAGCATAACACCATGAATAGCCGCAAATAACGAAACAAAATGTATCAGGAACCCTCGTTCATGTGCTTTACTTATTTATGCCGGGGGGGATCTGCCTTTTCCCCTCGCGTTCATCATCGCAGCCAAGTGAACTTTGCCAGGTGATGAGTTTGGCTTGTTGTGCTCCCTCCTGCAGGAATGGAGACAATCTTTAATGCCCTTGTACAGAACTACAACACTGTAAGTGAGGGAAGAGTGGGTTCCGTGGGGGATTTGTGGCAACCAGCAGAGCAGAGGCTCTGACCATAGGGAGCAGTGACTCTCAGGTAGTCATAAAGCTCAGCCATAAAGCTCAAATCGGGTGTGAAGGCAGCTGTTACGCGGCCTTTCCCACTGGAAAATGGAGATAAAGATCTTTGATGACAACCTGTGGCCATCCCAGGACTTTAGCTCTGCCTCTGCCTCCTTGTCCGTGTTGTGGTGTCTTCGTCCCCCTTCCCRCTCCAAGATTTCTCTCTGCTCCCACCAGGGAGCCTCTCTGGCGGGTGTTTCACTGGGAAAGCTCTAACCCTGCTGCAGTAAATCTCTCCTGGGTCACGGGGGGTCTCATTCCAGCCCAGCAATGTTTTCCTGTCAGCCCCGGGAGGCCTGGGGCTCGGAATTGGCATTTTGATGGTGTCTGAGCTCTCTGAGCCTGCCATGACCCTGCGAGGTCTCTGCCATCCAGCCCTCCCGTGACATGAGCAATTGCCACTGCAGTTGGGATGGCGAGCATCCCCCACAGCCTCCAGTGCCACCACACGGGAGGAGGGATGGSGTGTTAACGCCACATTTTGGGACAAGCCCCTGAAATCTTTGCTCAACCAAAGCCACAGGACCCAGGGAGATGATTCCTGACCYAAGAAAGCCTTTTGTTTGTTGACTTTGGTGGCTGTTCAGCTCTGTCATTTTTTCTCCGTGGGGTTTTCTCCTTTCCGGCTTTGAAAGGGGTGCGATGGCTCCAGCTCTCCCAACCCTCCATCCACCCCAGCTCCCATGGTGTCAGCCAGGAAGGGGGAAGCACTGCTGGCTGGCTCTGCCACCTCACTGCTCTGGGCACGGCTTTCCCACATCAGCATGGTGAAGTCACTCGTGGGATAAGATATGGGAACCCATGGGATGGAATCAGATGTTCATGGAATCCCAGAATGGTTTGGAAGGGACCTTAAAGACCATTTKGATCCAAGCCCCTGCCGTAGGCAGGGAGACCTTCCACTATCCCAGGTTSCTCCAAACCCCATCCAACCCGGCCTTGGACACTTCCAGGGATGGGGTGAAGTTGTTATTTTTTATGGATAAGGTAAATAAAGCTCTGAGTTCTTTCCATGAAGCCTGTACACAAGGCTCGAGCATCGCCCTGTGCCACGCAGCTCACACAGTGCAGATGTTGATTATTTCGACTCCAACCAGGCTTATTTGATTTGCATTAAAACGATCGGGAATAAGTTAAAACAAACAGAAATGAGACGTCTCCAAGGCGGCCGCATTGTCCTGACCAAACCGGCACAAGGCTGTGTGTAAAAAGGCTTTGCTTGTTAGTAAATAGAGAAATCCTTCAGATCCTGCCGGGAGAATTGCTCCAGAAGCGCAAGGCACCGCTTGTTTCCAGCTGGGTCCCCCGAGGTGAGAGTAGGACAACAACAGCAAATCATGCATCATTGGCCTGTTTTAGTAATTATTTATTATATAATGGTGTGGTGCCTGTGCAAGTGGGAGAAGAGAAACCCCAGTGCTGGGAGGCGTTTTCTGGCTGTGTTCGTTCGTGGCAGGTACTCACAGCCCGGCTCAGCCGAGGCTGCCAGGCTGGGCGGCTCTGACCTCCCTGGACACACACTGCAGGCTGTTTTCCCAGAGGCAGCATTAAAATAAATTTCCATAAAAATATCTGCTTTCATCTTAAAGACTCAACGTGTTGGTGGATAGAACCTCGCCTGGTAAATGATCTCGATATTTAATTGCCTCTAAAGCTCAGAAACAGTATTTAACTCGAGCTGGCGCAATTCWCAGGACGCCACAAGCCTTGCTCTGGCTGCCTGCTCTCTCTCTGAGCTCTGACCACGACTTCTGCTCCCCACATGAACCATCTGACACTTGGCTGTGGGAGCAGACATCCCGTTAGTGCCRGATCCAAGGGCCCTGGGTGGCTGCGGCAGCTCTCCAAAGGACTGGCTCCTGCTGCAGCTCTTGCACTGGAGTCAAGGTTTGCTTCAAAGAGTTTGGAAAMTTGGAAAGGAGCTTCTCTTTTTGGCTTTGACAGAGCAGGTAAAGCTGTACCCTGTGCACCCCTGAAACGTGGAGGGGTGTCTGCAGCCAGCCTGGGGGATTTGGGAACACCAATCCACCYTACACGATGTATGTCAGCCCAAAACTCCCTGCAGACTCTCCCAGGCCTCTCACAGAGTGTGGCTCATTTCTTTGACACAACCATTACTTTTTCATATACTTTCTTCACTAAYAATTTTAATTCATTTAAAGTTGACCACTCAGTTGATCGCTGAGCAAGTAAATGATGCTCAGGCTCTSCCTACAGATTGTCTCACATCCCTCACTATTTGGGATGTAGGTGCTCAGAAACACAAGCAAGATGCCTTAAATCAAGATGCTCAGGTCATCCTGAGAGGGCAAAAGACTCCGGCCAGGTGGAAAGGGGAGGAAGCTGCCACGTGTCTGCTCTGCAGGAGATGATGATGCCCTCGATGGGAGCGTGAAACTGCCGGAGACAGAGTCAGGCATTTCATTTTTCAAAGCTAAGCATGTAAATGAGACTGGCATAATCGGTCTGTGTTTCCCCTTCCTCTCTGTAGAGGAATATTTTGGGTTGAAGTGTCTGTGATGTGACTGATGCAGCAAGTCAGCGCTGTCAGAGCCGTGATTCACGAGGCGGTGCTGCAGTGCTGGAGGTGGGAGCGCGTAACCTTGGCTCCTGCTCCTGCTCCTCCTCCGCCGGGAGCCGGGATCCGGTGTCACCGGCAGGTGCTGCCGGGAGCGGCTCCCTCACCTCTGGAAATGGGCTGACACCCACAGGGAGGCTTTTCCCTGTTCTTGGGAGCACACGGACAGCTAAACCAGCAAAGCTGGGCTCCTGTCTTGGTCACTGACCATGGAGCAGCCCAGATGTCTCCTGAAATATTCTGCTGGACACGAGATGGTCTGGATTTCAACTGTGAGGGATCGAGTGACTCTTGCTGCTGAAGTTAAGCCAAATCTCTTCGTATTTCCCACACAACCCCAGCGTGATCTTATCACAGGAGCCGCGGCAGAGCCTGTGCATTGGCACAGCCCCTTTGCTATTGTTGAGAAAGTCTTGGTTTGAGAAAATTTAGGTTAATAATGACCCCTCCTGAAGCATATTGTTACTCTTYATTCTGTGTTTGCCCTGGTAGCTGCATCATTAAACCAGAGGGCACCCCAAGGAAAGCCACTGCTTCAGCTCCCCCAGGACAACGCTCCAAGCCAGGGGAAAGASCTTTGCCAGCCAAAGGCCTATGGGAAAGAAGGCTTCAGCTGCTTAATTTTCCAGGTTTCCCACAACTGTTTTGAGAGCTTTTGTTTCCCGTTGTTATAAGACAAATTTCTAACCCACCCTTCACGAGGAGCTCGGCAGTGCCGTGATGTCCTGCCTGGCCCCCAGACCCGTCCATCCCTGTGGGATGCGTCCCACCTGTTCCGAGGTGCTCCAGCTCCTGCTGGGGCTGGGCTGGGCTCCCGGCGCCAGGCAGGAGGAGGAACTGGAGCACCAGTGAATRCACACAAAAGCATGGGAAAAAACCTGCTGTGATTTACCCACACGGAGTTCAATAAACATTAGATCTGATGGCATTCATCGTTTTTTCATAGCATGCTCGATTACTGCCTCAGTTATTGCTCAGATGACATCATTCCTGGCAAAGGAATTGATTGATTTTTTAATGAATATTCATATGGCATTTCAGCCAGGAGTAGGCATTAATATTCTAAGAAAGAAGAATGAAACGTACATCCTAATTTAATGAATGATTGTAAATATGTATCTGATGGATAATGCGACGATGAGCATTTAAAAAGGCATCCATAGTCACCTCGGGGGCTTTTCTTGGGAACAAAGGGGCAAGCAGGATGCAGGCAGGGCAACCGGGGCGAGGGATGGACTGGGCCACCCAGTCAGATCTCAACACAGATCTCCTGTCAGTCGGGTTGGGATTCTGTAGCCAACCCTTAAATGCTCTGAGATAAATCATACATTGAAAACATTTGCTGACCCCAGGTGATCCTGGGGCTGTCACACGGAAAACCGATGAGAGCGAGATGTGAAGCTGGAGAGAGAGACAGGAGGGACAGGAGAGAGTCCCCACCTCCTCCTCTGCCCCTCTGTCCCACCCGGAGATCCCGGGGGCTGGTTGGAGGCAGGTAAAGCATCGTCTCCATCCCCCCGTGGAGCTCTGTCATGTTCGATTCCCTTCATCCTATTACGGCTGCGAGGCTCGCGGTCCCCGAATGTACGTATATTTGTCAGACACTCTTAAGATGTCTCCCCGTTCCGAGCAGCGATCCTTCGTGAAGGCAACAGTTGTAGTGCTTCAACAGCCACAACAGGCTCAGTTCTCCCCCCCCGCGCCATCCCAGCTCTGGAAAACGCCGAAACCCGGGCTGAGTGTGCCGGTGCTTAGAGCCTCTCAAACAGGCGCTTCATCCAAATGCGCGTCGGGTCCCGGGGGGGGAGAGCGCACACCTGAAGCATCCTCTGGAAGCAGGGATAAATCAGGGCAGAGCCGTTAAAGCCGGCGAGGTGACAGGCGTGAGAGGCTATTTATACCCGACGGCGATCCATTGTGCAAGGCAGGGAACAGGCCCTTCTGCTGACAAAGCACAAACCGCCTCAGCCCCGCGTGAAACGCAGGAAGCAATCCCCGAAATTCCCCGCGACCTCGCGGAGCCGCAGCCGGGACCGCACCGCGAGCGAGGGACGGGGACCCCGACGGGCACGGAGCTGCTTCTTCTCCCCCTCTCCGATCAAAACCGGCGGGGCAGAGGGGTAACCTTCGGAGGGCATCTCCTGGCAGCGTGCCCGGGGAGCAGGCGGGGCCGGGCCGTGCCCCGTGGCGCCCCGGGAGCGCAGCCCTGCGGCCGCAGCTCCCGTTTGCACATCCCCGTGCGTGGGACCGAGTTTGCCGATAAAAATACAGCCAGAGTTATGCTTGGTATGGAACAAGCAGGCAGGAGCTGCCGAAGACTTCACAACATCCCGCTTTTGGCTCGCCTCCAAAATACCAAAACAAAACAAAATTCAGTTGGCATCTCTGCAGATTGAAGCGAGTTTTTCTTTCTTGCAGCAATTGCTGAACAAACGTTTCGATCCTTGTGCCGCCGCCCCCGTCCCTGCTTTCTCCCCCGAATCATGCGCTGGAAGGATGGGAAAGATGTTCAAGGTCACGGGCAGGCAGTGAACAGAAGCGCAGAATCCCGGGATCGCTGAGGCTGGAAAAGCCCTCCCAGCCCATGGAGTCCAAGCTGTGCCCGATCCCCACCTTGTCACCAGCCCAGAGCACCGARTGCTACATCCAGGCGTTCCTTGGACACCTCCAGGGATGGGGACTCCTCCCTCTCCTTGGGAAGCCCCTTCTAATGGTTAACCACCTTTTTTTGTGAGGAAATTCTTCCTGAACAAATSTGGTCATTGCCCTCGGTGGTCTCGCTGCACCAACGTGGAGCTGAAGGCGTGGGCGATGGGTGCCTTGGCCCCTCAGGACCTGTGGGAGTGGGGTGGTTTCTCCCAACCRCTCACTTCTTATCACAGTGGGGCTTTGGGACTTCCAGGGAGGTGCAGCCTGTACACCTGGGCTGAATTCCACCCCCTGTCCCCGTCCCTTCACATTGGAAAAGCAAACTCACCTTCCTCCCATCCACGTGGTGCTCCCTCGTGCCAGCCAGAAAGGAGCAGCCACTTGGGAGCTACAACAGAATCAGCCTGGGAAAAGTCCCACAGCAGCAGCCTGAAATGAAGGAATTCAGGGTTTGGCCCCATATTTCTCGTGCGACACAGGGACACAAACAACGTACATCTTCTGTGCATTTGCGTGTTGCAACTCGACCTTCTGGGCATTGCTTTCAACTGGTTTATTTATTTCCCCAAGAAGAGGCAGGTTTGTTTGAGAAGAAACAAGGTGAAACCCTGACCTTGCTGGAAGCGCTGAGGGTTTGCCATTGATTGCAGCGGAATTAGACATTTGCACAGAGTTATAACCAGGGGTTCAGRTCTTGCTTCTTGCTTCAGTTCTTTGGTGCTTGATGCTTCAAAGGAAGAGACCAAAAACCCTCTAGCCCTTCCCCGCATGCCCACCATTCCCTGCAGCACCAGTCCCCTCCTGCYCTCTCTGGAAGCAGCTACATTCCCTGAAGCATGAAATTTTCTTGTCCTTATTGTAGCACATTGCTATCATGTCGTTGCTGATCATGAAAACGATCCTGTGTWTTCTCTGCATTCAGCCCTTTCCGAAGGCGTTCACAATGTGTGAGCACGGGCACAATTCAAACAATCTCTGTGGAAACCACCCCCCTGCTCTTGCAAAGAGCAGTGAGTGCACTCCCCTGGCTTTGGGCAGCCRGAGTGCACAAATACATCTATTTTGGTGGTTTTTGACCTGCAAAACCCTGACAGCAGCCCCCCAAATGCTGCAATAGCGACTTTGCAACCCAGGCTCCCCACGTACCCAGAGGAGCTCTTTGTACAGTGTCTTAATCAGTACATAAAATGCTTTCAGTGAAATGCTGCCTTCTTCTGTCTATTTGTCACAACTGATGCTCTGGTGAACAGTAAATAGGAAATTTGTTGGCAGATCAGCACTACCAGCTCGGTTTGCAGGGAAAGGCTGGAGCACAGAACTGTGTGCAAGTCCCTGTCGTGCCTCGTGCTGGACCCTCAGTCCTTGAGGCTCAGCAAGTCCTGAAGGCACATAAATCCCCCCTAAACAACCCAGCACAACCGAGACAGTGCCTGGTTATGTAATTCCTAGCACTTCTTATGTTATTAAAAGCTGATTAAAGCAATGCATGCACAAGAATTCCCTGTCAGTTTTGCTAGGAAAGCTTCACATTGAAAATTCCGGCCCTTGTTGCCGCCTGTGCTGCTCCCCCCCCTCAGCTCGTCCCCGTCCCCGTTGCACAACGCTGGTTTCATGTTTGCCACCAGACAGTTTGCAGTCAGCCTCACATGGAAAAGAAGGAAGTAACAGTGCCTACATTGCACAGAACTGCAAGCAAACGCCTTTCCAAGAAACTATTAAGCAGTGCTCATTTGAAGTTTAAATGAAAAAAAAAAAAAAAGACAAACTTGGAAGGATTTTTCTTGGCTCCGAGCTTTTTATGAAATTCAGATCTGAAGCGAAACGTGGCCAGGCAGCGTCAGCGGTGCAGCACAGGCAGAGTGCGGGCAGGGATGCGCTGACTCGGGCTCTGGCAGATCTGAGGGATCTGAGTCCTCCCCGGTGGCTGTCCCTTCCCTGGATGTTGTCCCCTTCCAGTGGGGCTGCGGGAAGCAGCAGCGACCCACAGCCCCCAGGGCACAGCCCGGCACCCACCACGCTCCCACCGGCCACGGGAAGGGGCCGGCACGCTCTCCCCTCTGCTGAGCCCGCCCGGCACCACCGCCCCAGAGCCTCCCTGCTCCATCACTGCCTTGCTCCCCCATCCCCTCCCGCCGGCTGGGGTTGGTTTTGGCCGCAGATCCCGGAGCCGGGGTCAGGAGCCGCAGGCRGCGGGGCTGGCCGGGTCCCGGGGCTGCGTGGGTCCCTGTGCCCGGGGATGCTGGCGGGGCACCCGGCGGGACGCGGCGAGCGTGAAACGGCTCCTTTGTGCCGCACACAGCGGCAATTGTTCCTCGGGAGCTCCGCATGGACGAGGCCGCTGTCCCCCGGCGGCTTCAGACRCCCTTGATGTCAGAACGAACGAACGGGCAGCATTAAAGTCGCCGCGCTGGGCTTTTCAAATATACATCGCTGGGATTTATGTTTTAAACCGTTGCTCATTTTTCGAGGCAGGGAGATAAGACTCCTCTGGAAAAAAAAAAAAAAAAAAGCTCTTCGCCCATCTAAATTCTCCCTATTACCGACCAAATGGTTTGCAACAACAAATTTATTCCGCAGCGTCTCCTGTGCTCTTTTTTGTTTGAAAAAGCCACAAACAGATTGTGATTTTCTCTAACAGATTCACCATCTGGGAAATTTTTCATGCAACTCCTTTCCTCACTGGGAGCAACTTACTCAGAGGGGAATTCCCAGCAGAGAGCAGACTCTGAAGGGATGGGTCGTTCATTTAATTAGCATGCATAATCTGGATGTCCTTACTCAGGCAAAACTCTCACCAGGGCCAATGGGAGATTTATTGKTTTTTTTCAAGAACCAGCTAAGGACTTTGGTATTTGTCTCTTGGTGTTACATACAGTGTTTTCCTTGCAGGGAAAAGTTGGCTTTGGCTGCTTTAGAGGCTCTGATTTACTACAGTTYGTGCATCCAAGGTCGGGATGTGGCCCTCGCAGGCCCCGTCACAAGGCTGAGCCCTGGCGGGAGCAGCTCCCTTTCACACACTTCCCCAGCCCAGGGAACATCCCACGTTTTCGGAGCACGCTCCGGCAGCCGGGGCAGTGTGGGCTGGAGGTCAGCGGGGGAAGAGGCTCTGCAGAGCCCAACAGGCATCAGCGCAGAGAAGTGTCCTGTTCCTGCAGCCCTTGTGCAAGGGAGCGGGGTTTTTTCTTCCCCCTCAGCAGATGAATTTATCACTCAGGAAGATGCGGGAGATGCAGGGATGCTCCTTTCATCTGCGTTGCCTTAAAGCTGTGGAACATCAGCCTTGATTCGCAGCCACCCGAGCGGAGAGCTCGGAGCAGACCCCGACCGCCCGGCCCTGCTCCCACCTCAGCACAGCTCCGAGAGCTGCACAAGGAGATCTCACACCAAACAATTTTCACTGGCTCATTACTGGACAAAACTTCGCTTTGAACTGACATTTTCTGGGCACGACGAGCRCTTTGAAGCAGGGAGACAAAATTAGTGCAGAGAGTTGGCAGGTGAAGAAATGACAGGGTGTTTTTTTTTCTTTCCCCCAGCAGCAGAGCTGTCCAGGAGCTATGGAAACCTTGTTTGGCTAAATAAAAACGCAGAAAGATAACAAGGCTTCATATTTTCCAGCAACGTGTTCCCTGGAGCAGCGTTCTATCTGTGTGTGCTGGAGGCTCCAGGATAGCCAAGCTGTTCCTGAAGGGAAACGTGCCGTGCTGTTTTCCACAACTGGAAGTAAAGACTGTCTCCTACCTCCCCAGGAGGGAGAGAAATAAAGTCAGTGACGTAGGAGAACCCTGGGAAGAACGGCAGTGAGCTTTCAGGCAAGTACGAGGCTGGGCTCTTCTCCAGTCTGCTCCCAGCGACTTTTGAGACTTAAATCAGTAGATTGGAGCAAAACTTGGCCCCAAAGCTCCCTCTAGGAACTGGGCAAACAAGTTCTTCACCAGGAGATGGCAAAGGCTCAAGAGATGTACCAAAAAAGAACAGAAAATGCACATTTATATATATAGTTATATACTCTTGRGCCTTTTGCTGTCTTCGAGTCTGATACTCCACAGCACTCGAACAACTTTGCCTCTGCCACTTGCTGATATCACCAGACAGGTTTTTAAGCATTGCTTTTGGTTTCCCACATAATACTGAAAGTCAAAATACATCTACCCTTCCCCAAATCCTTCTCTTTCTTAGAAACCTCCTTCCCTCTTCTTTCAAGTCCTCCACTGTGACTCTTCAGCTCATATGTTGGGATGACAGAAAGGAGCATCTCCTACACACGTGGGGATTGTGGGCTGCTCTATCCACACAAATGTCTCCASTTTGGTCTGGAATGGTCCTGTCCATACTGGTTCTCCAAAGTCTGTGCTCCATGGCCTCCAGCCTTGCCAGTCATTGGAGAACAAGTCCTGTCCAGCATCTATTTTCGGGTTTTATGCTGCTGCACATCACTGTAGTACTTTCCACACAAGGATAATAGGAATGACAAAGTCCACCACAGTAGGAATATTTCCCTATTCCCATAGGAAGCACCACAACTGTGTCCTGAAACAACACAGCTCTGCACAGCAAGCTCAGCTCCACCAAGGAAAGGAGGGAAGACAGCACCTTCTAGGAATTAAATGCTGTGCCCCTCAGTGGAAGTGACAGCTCCTTCCATCTCCTCTACCCTGCATTGTCCTGTCTATTCCACAGAATCACAGTCATTAAGGTTGGAAAAGAGCCCCACGATCAAGTCCAGCTTTCAACCTAAACTGTGTCCCAGCCCTGCCATCCCATCACCAGCACATCCCCACAGCAGAACGATCCCACCCCGAGAAGATGAAATTCTTGCTTTTTCTTCCCAACCCATCCACCAACATGTTAAAACCCCAAGTTGAATGTAGGTGGCATGTTTCATACAGAATCCTACAGGCACCCAAAACACCAGCTGGTGCCATGTTCTGAAGAGTTAACGAGGTGAAACTCCAACTCTTCAGTCTCGTTCCAACATTCCCAGGCGGAACAACAGGCCCAAGGYGGCTTCGCCACCGCACGGCTCCTCCGCCGGAATCTGTCGCCCAAAACCCTGGAAAGCTCTGCAGTGAGCAGGACTCGTTCTCCAGAGGGGCTGGCGTGGGTCTGGGATGGACACACTCTCCCAAATCAGTATTTCCAGGATTTTCCCTGATTACTCTTGAGGATGTTTTTAACCTGCAGCAATACTGAAAGACCGAACATAGAAAGAAAGGAAAAAGCCAAACAAACCATCTGCTCTCGCTGTTCAGGATGGAATCTGCAYGAAGGAATGCTGAAAATTTCAATAATTTGAGATTATTATATTATATTATAGCTTTAGTAGACTTACTACATTTTGGAGCCTCATCCATCCCTTCCAGCACCAATGAATTTGGAAAGAGTGAAACATCCAAAAGAATATGAACTTCCCCAATGAGGCACAGTTTGCAAGAACCTGCTCAACATGAAATATTTCTCACAAATATCATGATAAGCCATTCTTGAAAGGCAGAAAGGCTGTTTCCTTACTTGTATTCTACAAAGCTTTGTGTCTCTTTTTATTAAAAATGCCATGTTTTTCAATTAAACTAAATGGGGGAAAAAAATCTCAACTTATTCTTTGCATAAACTTAATACAACGTTTAGTCTGCCTCCTTCTCCCTCCCTCAGTTGTGGCTTGGCTCTCCTTGAGCTTGTAAGAAAGTTTTAGAATCTCAATTCCACAAGAAATAAATACTTTGGCAAAATAATCCTAAAAGCTTTTAAAAAAAATTTAAACCCAATGAATTTACATTCTGAACCGTTCCCAAGATCTTACTTATTCTGCAACCTCCTGAGGATGTTGTGAGGTTTAATTAGCTCCAGTTGGAAAATGCTTTGAAGAGGAAAAGTGCCAAACATTGCTCCACTCAGGTAGAGCTAAAATATCTAAATTATTACATCATAAAACAGATAATTTGAAAATTAATTCCTCTTCCTTGCCAGCATCACTTCACAGGGACCTCACTTGTCCTAGTGTGCTGGTGGGATCACACCACCCAATCCAAGGTGTCCAAGTGCTGGTCATGACCAAAAATCAGAGGTTTTTGAACTTTGTGGTGCTTTTGAGGCCACCTCAATTACTTATTTTTGGGGTTGTCTGACTCTGAGTGCCCCGGCAGCTTCAGGGCATTCTGAGTGGGGGTACTTGGCCACCTTTGTAAAAGGCACTGGGCAGTCACTTGCCGCTGTCTGCTAAAGCAGCTCAGCCCCAGGGTCTCTCTTTGAGGAACATCTGGGCATTGGGCAAAGGTTATTCTTTGTGATTTAACAAGGACAYGTCCTTTTTCCTCAGAACACAGGGCCAATGGGAAATCTGAGCAGCCAAAGCGGGAGTATTGAAGGAAGATGTAAGAGTGAGGCTTAGCCAGGTCCAACAGCAAGGTTCAATCTCCTCCTCCCCGCACCAAGGACGTGATAATGACCCCAGGCTCCCAAGATGAGATTTTAATGCTCCGTGACACGAGGTTATGCACAACATCCGTCACTTACCCAAACCTGCAGCTGGCAAGGGGTCTGGGAGCCTTGAGGAGTGACCTTGCGAGGCTCCAGCTCCAGGGAGACCCCCCTGTGCCGGCAGCTGCTCAGCAGGGACAGCTCGAAAACGGCTCCCTCACATTTACRGAATAAAGCAGTTGGCTCGCAGCCAAATCACACGTGATGACAAAGGTTGTGAGACTCCTTGTACCCACAGCCTCCTCTGTTCCTTGACCAWACGAGTGCTGGAAGAAGCACCTGCTATTCACGCGTTCATCGCATGATCSCCGCGCCGCTCCGCGGGCTCACACACATCAAAGCTGCCTGTGGCACCCTGTTCCTGCGGGGGCTTGCAGAGAACACGGTGAAACCAGAGCAGTTCACGACCTGGGGACAGCCCAGACCTTTATTTCCTTCGGAGCCCGAACCAAAACTCCACAGGTTCGGCCAAGCAGTTGAGTGCGTCCATCAGGGAGGACCAGGCAGGCACGGGAGCACGAATCACCCTTTTACCCAACGGGGGCTGAAGTTCAGCCACTCCCAGGTGAAACAAGGTCCCTCTCCCGGCTCACCCCAGGGCTGCTTGCCGGCTGGCTGTGACAGGCTTTCTGCAGGAATTCTTGAGCACAGCCACCCCGAGAGCCTCCCAGTCTGCAATGCTCCGGGCTGGCAGCTGTACTGGGCAGGAAAGCACTGGCGATTACTGGGAGTTCTCTCTGCACACGGAGCAAGCTGGAGCTCGGACCTACAGGACACTCGGGATCTGTGGTCCGAAGAACAATCCTGGAAAAGGCTCTGGGGAGCTCTCTGCTGGGAGGAAACTTCCAGACACCAGTTTTGTGACAGATGCTGATGCTACATCTTTCCTGCAGAAGGAGCCTCTGGCTCTCCTGGGGCCAATCTAAAGTTCACACCACCGTGGCCATTATTTATTCAGCTCTGCTGTTCAGCAGCATCATCTGTAACTCTCCATAATGAGAGAATTTCAGGGGGTGCCTTAGCTTTGGGCTCCACACAGAAGCTTCTCTATTTCCTATCCACAAGCCTACAAACCAAAGTATGTCAGCAAAAGACCGCAACACTGACAAGCTGAAATGTGAAGGATCCTTCTCTGTGTGCAAACCAGCTTGTTCTCAACCACGCTCTGAGCCCTGACCAAGGAGGTGATCAAAAAACCCTCATGTAATTCCATTCTCCCTTATTTCCCTATGATTGACCCCAAAGATTTTGTGGAGGGAGGGAAGAACGGTCTCCATCATTTTTACCAGCTTGTTTTCAAACAGTTCTTTAAAGAATGCAGGGGAAAAGGCAATATTCCATTGTAAGGCGAAACAAACAAACAAAATCAGAATAAAAATAAACTTTAGGCCAGCTTCTAGGCTCCATAAATAGTTACTTCACTGGCTGCACAGTGACATCTTAGATCAAGACCAGCAGAACTGAGCTTAAAATTCAGCTGCCTTTTTGAGCTGTTGGTAACGCTCTGCAGTGACCCCTCCTCTCCCTGCTGCAGAGGTAGAACAATTTGTGTCGTTTCAGGGAACAATTATTGCCAGTTCAGGCTGCGCTCTGCCTCCAATCTCTCCTAGGTAAGACAGTCTCACCTCATTGTACTCCGTGAGACAGAAGAATCTCTGTGAGAAAAGTGGAACTAATCAATTCAGGGAGAAGTAGAACCAAATGCCAAGATCTGAACACTGAGGATCATTGCAATGGGTCCCCCTTAATCACTGCAAAATGAGAACATATTTGCCGTGACTGGGAATTTCAGGAGCACATGAGACYGAGCCCTGCTCCCATCCCTCCCGTGGATTTGTGCTATTAGGGAAAGACTCAATTACTCAGCACTAACTGCCTGAAAAGGACAAAGCCACTCGAAGCTATATAATCACCTAAAAGTGGATGAAACAGTAGAGTGGGGCAAATGTATGTCTTGCACAAATCTAAAAATAAAAGAGGAAAAACACCCCCCAAAGCCTCATAGTCTGTTGAATTTTGGCCCCAGATTCTTATTCTAAAATGCAAAACTACATGAAAGGTACGTATTACATGCCTGAGACACTAAGGAACATTTTTAGGAAAATGGTGAAGATGGATTAAGAGTGTGGGGTGCAAAACTATCTGGCTTCTGTCCTCCAGATAAATCATGGCCTTTTTTATTCCCAAAGGAATACAGGAACAGCAGCAAAATAGGCTCTTATGGATTAAAAGAAACTTATATTCACTTGCATTGTGCAAAGAATAAAACACCCAACCAAGTGTTGTACTTTGATAATCAAAATGGCACCTCGACCCTCAAAAAGATACAAATTCCAGAGACAAGCACGTTAATTTATCAATAAAAATTAGCACTGAGAAATAAATTAATTTATATTAAAAAAAAAAAAGAGGATATTGACACATTTTGGGGGTAGAAGAAAAGTCACCTTCTGAGCCCACATGCGCTTGGTTTTATTTACATATCCACAAAGACCATGAAACACCACCCCAGCCCCCCCACCAGCAGCATGGTCACATGAATCCCATAGATGAGCAGTTCATTCATGAGGCTGAAGTCCACCCGCCTCCGCCCCAGGAGGAGCAGGATGATGGAGAGTTTGTACTGGAAGCGCAGGAAGATGCGGATGCCGAGGTACTGAAGGCAAAACAAGATCGAGAGAGCCACCCAGAGGATGGAGGTGAAGAGGCTGCAGCTGAAGTACAGCAGGAAGCGGATGAAGCCGTACATCCATCGCGACTTGAGATAGATGTCGAAGTTGTTGTACTTGGTGCGCACGAGGTGCGTGGTGCGCACGGGGCCGCAGGCCGAGTGCAGGCAGGTGGTGTGGGGGCCGTGGAACGAGCGCACCCGCCGGGGAATGGGGATCACCGGCATCGGCTCCGCCCCGCTCAGCCAGCCCCAGGGCTCATATCAGGCGCGGGCCAGCGCCGCGGGGCAGAGCCGGCAGCCGGCGCGGGCTAACTCCGGGCTGGACGGCCGCACGGGGAGACACCTGCGGGGAGGCACAGGAGGAGAGCACAGTGAGCGGCCCCGCGCAGACTCTCTGCTTGGTGCCGGTGAGTAGCACAGATATCAGAAATTTTCGGTTCTGAAGGTGCTGAATAGAGCGACTTATCCCGGCTGATTTCAGCAGCAGCGCGCGCTTACTACGGCTTTSCAAACCTCAACTTCTTTCCTTAAAACAACTTTGTTTTCTCTCTCGTTTCCCAGGCAGACACACAGAAACACACTCTGTTTCCATGTCAGATTCCAAACAAATTCCCCAGCCAGCACCGGTCGTCACCTGTTACAAACCTTATACAGTGTTAACGGAGCAAACAGGTTTGGTCTGAAATTATCCTGGCTAATTCACAGATCCTTCCTAATCCAACAGCCACCCTGCAACAGCCCACCCATGYGAGCAGTAATATTAATGGGAGAGCAGTAATGTTAATGTATGTGTCTGCACTGGGTCATGCTTCCTTTAAAAGCCAAAAAAAAAAGAGTTCTCCAAGTACTTTCGCAAGTGGATTCTAGATTTGTGCTCATTTCCAAACTTGGCAAAGCCTCACCAAATAAACAAACTGAAAATAATGGAAGGTCTTGGAAGAACAATGAGGCAATCATGTTTTTCACACTCCACAGGATGTACCTCCCCAAGCTCAGGCCAGCCTTGTGCTCTCACTGTCACTGCAAGGCAAGGCCAGGCAGCCTTTCAAAGGCATCCACCAGTTTATTTCTCCCCTTGGGACCTGCAGAGATAAGTGAAATATCTTGATCTTCTGCRGTGTTTAGGATTTATAATCTTAACATCCTTCCACACACCCATTGTTGTCGTGTGAGTGATGAGCAGGAGCCTCTCAGTTGCTCTCTGCTTCACCCCAGGCTTCTGATGTGCCAAATTCCGGGAATTATGAAATGACAATGCACTCATCAGATAATGCTGGAAAACAACAGGGACTTCCCCAGACTCCTCACACACCCAGGCATTCAGATCCAGGCAGATCTTTCCTTTGTTGAACCAAAAATCTGACTATTCTTAAACTAAAACTAATTTAAAAGTCACTTCAAGAATTTTTTAGTTTCATTACTAACAGAACTAACCACAGACTAAATGATAAAGCTGCAGGAAACTGTACTTTGACATCAAAAATCCTTCTCTGATACAACGTGCATCAGTGGGGAAGTCTCTGCCCTGCTTCCTGCCTCAAATTCCAGGGAAATGGAAATTGCAGTGCTGATCTCTCCAGCTCAGCCCCAGGTTCTAATTCCTTTTTGCCATTTTGCCACAGAAATTTGAGGCAGTATTGGCTCTACACGGATCAGAGACTCACAAAAAGGACTAAGGGCTAAACTATGACTTAAGGAATTCAGGAAACGAAGAGCTTGTTTCAATTATCAAAACCACCCTCATAATTGYAGGTGCCTCTTGCCATATTTCCTGTCTGTAGCCGGGAAATACCAGGCAGCTCGGAAGTGTGGCTTTCGCAAGGCACAGAAATTGCTCAGACACTGAACCAACACTGCCTAAAACCAACCCAGTTCTGTGCCTGCAGCATGTGACCCGACRCACTTCCCACATGATGGGTATGAACTGCTCAGTGTTTGCTCTCAGAGATATTTTYGGAGGACTGAAGCAAGACAGGTCAAAAATCACATGCTCTGGATTGASAGCATTCAATTCCTGATGATGCAGCCTCTCCTTGCAACTTCCTTCACCAGGACACAAAGCTTTCCAGCGAACTCTCACATAGTTACTGTGCCTACCACAAGGCACAGTAAGGGGAACAAACACCCTTTGGGGGGTTCATGGCCTTTGSAGAAACTCAAATATCAACACTGGGGCAGCCACAAGCAGGGGGGACAAAATAAACTCTGAATTATTACATTTYAAGGGTGCTGCCATCCACTCAGCAGGTCGGGGCTCCGCTGCCGTTCTGGGATGCCACTGAGTTCTTGTAACAAAGGAGTGAAGTTTTCCTGGGACACCTTCTACGAAGAGTGACAGAAACTGCTGAGGTGCTTCACAGACTCACAACTCTCTACACAGGAGTTGATCTAGAAGACAAAATGACAGAGTAAGTTTCAATTTGCTCATTTTGTGCTTTAAAATGTTCACAATTATTAGGCCCCTCCTCAAGCATGATTTTTTAATCCCATAAAGCCTCTAAAAAGAATCCTACGCTTAGTAATACATGGATTCCACCTTAATGATCCATGCTGGGAAGAATCAGTGAGCTGGTATCCAATGCCAGGACAGAAAATCAGGAAGAACTYGTGCTGGTCACCTTGTCCTGTCACACACTGCTCATCTGGGGCGCATGAAACACGATGCAGGGAGCACACACAGCCAACACTTTCCAAACTGAATATGGAATAGCAGATCCTGCCCTGTGAGGGTGGGGAGGCCCTGGCACAGGTTGCCCACAGAAGCTGTGGCTGCCCCATCCSTGGAAGTGGCCACAGCCAGGTTGGACAGGGCTCTGAGCAACCCGGGATAGTGGAAGGTGTCCCTGTCCGTGGCAGGGGGTGGGACTGGATGAGCTTTAAGGTCTCTTCCAACCCAAACCATTCCATGATTCTGTGATCCCCCAGTCTATATGTTACATGCCTACAGACAGATCTGGACACCCATTCCATAATTTTGGGGGCCAACTCGGTCTTTTCTGGGCATCATCCTACAGCTCAAAGGATTCCAACTCAAGGCARCTCCACGTCCTCCAGGCCGCTGTCACCCCCAGCACCGCAGGCGTGGTGGCCTCACCATGACCTTAAAAACGTGAATAACTCCTCGTTTTGGTGAGTCTTCCTCTCTTGTGAAAACGGAGGAAGGTACGGAAATCCTGCGCTACTTCTCCGCATCCATCAGACATTCCAAGCAGGATCTGCCGAGGCTCGGGGCACTCCCCATTCMGGGAGGAGGGATGGCAGCCGGCCCGGCCCGCCCGGGGCTGACAGGACCCTCCGGCGGGGCCCGAGGGCTCCAGGAGGAGCCACAGAAGGTTCGGGACAATGACAAATAAAGGTTAGAGCCGAGGGACGAGCGCCGGSAGCGCCGGAAGGAGCGGAAGCGCCAACTCCTCCTACATCCACCGATCCCAACGGAACCGCGGCCGCACGGGAAGGGAACTGCGGGAGGGAGCTCGGCCTGGCCTTCCCCAGGAGCCCCGCACGGCCGCGACTCCCCCCGGGGAGGGGATGGGACAGAGACCCGCGGGCCCGGCGGGCGGTGACCGAGCGCTGCCGCACCCCGGGGCCCCGGGGCGGAGCCGGCGCCGCCGCAGGGCGAGGCCCGGGCCCCGCCGCCCCCCGGGCCGTGGCCCGCACTCACCGTGGTGCCCATGGCCGCGCCGGGCCCGGGCGGAGCGAGGCCCGGGCCGCCGGGCKCCCGCTCTGCGCATGTGCGGGGGCGGCTCCGGTTCCTCCGGTTCCGGCGGCGGCGGCGGGCGGGGAGCGGCGGCGGCGGCGCGCGCTGATGGCGTCATCGCGCCGCGCCAGCCCCCGGCCGGAAGCGGCGGGGACGCGTTGCCCGGGCAACGGGGGGCGAAGGGCGGCCGGGCCCGGTCACACCGGGRGGGTCACACCGAGCGGTCACTGCGGGGTTAACGCCGGGSCTGAGGGTGCTCCCGCGTAACCGGAGCGGCAGCCAAGGGTTGTCCAGAGAATCCCAGAAAGACCCAGAAAGTTCCTAAAAAACAAACAGGTGGAGAAACATTCAAAACAATATAAAGAGAAGGAAAATAAATAACTTGCTCCCCGCTGTTTTCCCTTAGATTTAATTAGGAATTCTTCTCCATAACGGAAAGAATACACAACTCTGTCATTGGCTCCCTGCCCCTCTTGCTGTCTGGGCAGTGCCACGGTGGAAAAACATTAAATAACAATAACTCGGGCCATCTGTCACCTCTCAGAGCCGCTGCTCTGCACAGGCCAAACCCCTCCCGGTGTCCCGGTGCCTCCTGCAGCTCCTGCCGGGTCCGGTTCCTCCCTTTCCCCCGCCCTGCAGAGCAGTTTGATCCTGAAACAAACCAAGGGCCTGAGGTGCAGGATGTACATCGAGGGGGAATTCTGGACAAGGCAACAATTGGGGGTGTTCTCCTGGGAAACTGGCATTTCCATGTTCCCCACACACCTCCTGGTGGGAGGGAGAAAGGGATGTGCAGAGCCGATAAATTTTCCCAGTAGCGTGGAGCTGGTAACATCCATTTGGTGACCAGGATAAGCAGGAGAGACACTCACATTCCACTTATTTCCCTCTGCCATTCCCTGRGACTGGAACCATGGCCCAGAGATGGGAATTTCAGCCCGAGCAACAAAATCATGAGGGTATTTTGTCTTTCCCAGCTTTGCCTTGGGGAATCACAGGGATGCTGCTGAAGGCAAGTGTGGCAAAGGGGGCTCCTGGCATCCTGCAGGAATCCCTTGGGTGGGAAAGGTCTTTCCTACCCTCCAGAAAAACCKAGGGAGCTGCACTGAGTGACCCCACAACCTAAACACATGTGCGCACCAGTGCCAAGAGTGACCCTTTTAGTTTCTTAAGGTAGGGTGACCTTCAGCTCAAGGACAGGGCTTGGAGCAACCTGGTCGAGTGGAAGGTGTCCCTGCCCGCAGCAGGGGTTGGAATGAGATGGGGGTTTAGTTCCTTTCCAATCCAAGCCATTCCATGATTCTGTGACAAAAAGCAGGACAGCCCTCTTCAATTTTCCGGCATATTTTGACCTCTCTGCCGCTGAAATGAGCGTGGGGCTCCATAAACAACCGAGTGCCCCGGGGTCAGGCACGAATGGAAGCTTTGACATTCAGAGAGATCAGATCCTGCAGGAGGGCTCCGCGCAGAGCCCGCAGGGAACCCGCCCACAGCCCTCGGGGCTGTATTTCTTCCCTGTGCTAATTTTACTAAAGACACAACTCATATTCCTGTTGATTGAACAGTTTTGTGTTGACAGCGTTGAAGATTTGTGATGAAACTCATCATCAGCCCCGAGAGCGKGCCATTAGTCCCCGTCAGCACCGCCGGCCGGGGCTCGGGTATTTTATGGCACGCTCTGAAGACAAACATACACATTTATATGTCACTTGTTGCAATATAAATGCTAACTTGTACTTCTTTCAAAACTTTTAATGAATTGTACACATTTCGCAAGATTTATAGCGAGGAGCGAGCGGCTCAAAATATTGCTTTAAACATATTTGTCACTTTGGCAACAGAACAAAAAAAATCTGGAGGATATTGCGTTCAGAAATAAATCATAAATATATGCGTCTTAAAAGAGTTTATTTTGGTCATTAATAGCTGATGCTCCCCCCCCTCCCCAGTGCAGGATTTAAAGTTAAATTATGCAAAATCAAAAACAAACCTTATAATACTTAATCAAACATGCATAAAACTGTCAAGGCCAAATAAATTCTCTCAATTAACTTGCTTCAGATTGTGATTGCATTTACTAATTTAATCAACACTAGAATAATTTGGAGACTGGGTAATGATGAATTGCGGTGGTGCTGCACGTGAAGGGCCGCTGAGGTGGTGTGCTGAGACAGGAATGCAAGGAGTGCCTCCGAGGCTGAGGGCAAAAAAGTAACAGCTGAGTTGTCACGATCGTTTTATCACGGAAACATCTTTTTCTTCCCATTTGGAGGGGAATTTTTGTCAGCAAATGCCTGTCATGGATAGACCTTGTCTGGATGAATGGCTCCAATGTTATCCCACGGAGTCAATCTCATTTCAGCCCGAGATGAGCGAAGGAGTCAAACCTACAGACACATTCCCTCCACGTTTTTGAGTCATTTTGTGAATGTGATCCTTTCCCGGGAGCGGTGACCTCCAGCCCTGCGTCCTGGCTCCGAGTGATGCTCCAGCCTCGCTCGAGTCATTTAGGCTGGAGCTGGACTAACAGCCCTGTAATRTCTAGATGTCCTTTCGCTCAGTCCTTTTGCACTTTGAATGGATCTGCACTTACAATAAAATGGGCCTGACCCCTGCCTAGGAAAGCTTTCAATACTATTACTTGCAGAGAGCCAAACATCGCAGTTTTGCAGGCGTAAGCAAGGTTTTATTGAGGTTCTCATTTACAGGTTCGTGTGGAGGAGGCTGTAAGGTGTATTCAACCCTATAAAATACCTGAACCTCAGGAAATCACACCCATATTTGGTCTTTAACCTTTCTACACCCATTTTACAAAAAATAACAGTGTCCATGTAGCTGCTGTGGGAACAAACTCATTGCAACACTCTCCTCCCCTCTCTTTTTCTCTCTCTCTCTGCAAAATRTACTTTCCACAGCCTAACTGACCATTCTGGTCACTTTTTATTTGAAATGGGGATTGTGCTTTATAAATGTCTGGCACCCAGCACCATTTGGTCCCCAGTAGAAATCGGTAAATAAAAAAATATGTGTGCTGAAAAGTATATCCAGAAAAATAGCTAAGAAGTTTCCTTGGATAACCCAGAAACAATTACTTCCACAGCAATTCCATAGCCATATAGACMTCCATAATTCTTCAGGGCTTAAAGATAATAAAGTGTTAACATGGCATTTTTCAAGCATTCACTGCTGCCTTCCAGTCATATCCAAAAGCGCCATTTCAAACCAGCAGCATCTTGTGCAAACTCCCTTGGGTTTTGCTGAGCAAAAAATATAACAAATTAAGGAATTAATTCTTTCCTTTTCCGTAAAGGAGATTTAAGATTGAATCTGGCCCTTAAATTTTAAATGTAATCGATCCTCCCTGCAAATCTAAAGTGCAAAAGCTTGTGAAATAATTTTTCCTTATTACTTCTTTCCAGATCTCATCTYGTGGCTGGAAATGTCAGCTTTAATCAGTTTGAGGAGACTTGCAYGTGGTAAATAATAATGCAGTCTATTAGACTAATCAAATAAAAATATATGTGGCAGAAAGTGGAACTAATTCCCAGTTCTGCAGCACTGCAACCCCCRCGTGCCGCCCCGGAGCAGCGCTCCGAGCCCCCTCATCTCCCACCTCCCCAGGGCTGTTTTGTGGTGTCATTTGGGGTTTTGGCAGCTTTGGATACCGAGGGAGTGAGGGATGTACAGACCASCAAACCCTGCACTAACGCCCTGCCAGGCTGGGGAGCAGCAGTGCCAGCTCCACGCCGAGTGCCGGCGCAGATGGTTGGCTCGCGGAGCTCCGCGAGGCCAGGCTGCCGTGTCCCTGCAGGAATCCTCCTCCTGCAAGAGTTTTATGGATATATATTTTACAGGTGACTTGCGAAATATAAAACCAGAGCAGTCTGCAGTTTCTAAAGAAATAAATGATTGGTGTGAGGCTCGGTGAGACAGTAATGGTTGATGTATTCCATCTACGTGACACCAGGCTGCTTTCGGGCATAATAATCTGCTGCCGCCAGCCCCTGCTGCACTAAAAACAAAGCAGGTGAGCCCAGGGGCTGCCTGCCTCCCCCCTGCCCCTCAAAACCGCTCCCTCCCTGCTGCAGGAATCAGGGCAGAAAGTCCAGTACCAGTRTGGGTGGGATCCCGGTGAACCCCACAAAAGGTTGATGTACATAAAAAATGTGTTGTCCTATAGAGAGGACACTTTWCCCCAAAAGACAGAGCCTCGCTAGCCTGGCTGTTCCCCCCACCTCTGAAGAACGGGAAGGCAGTTATTTTAAAGATGCTGGAGTCATGGAAAGATTCCTGCTGACCTGCGGGGGCTGGAGCAGGAGCCAGCTGCACACATATGGTGAGTGAGTAACTGTCTCTAAAACAAATGAAAATAGAATCCGATGCTTTGCCAGGGACAGAATTCCTGCCAAAGCTTGTTGCTGTATCATGTTGGCGAGTCCCGATCTGGCTGATGTCAGAAACTGCCGATTATGCAGAAAACTCTCGAGGAGAAGTGTCATTATTGCCTTCTGTTCCTTTGTGGGCCGGGTCTAATGTAAGCACAAGGCAGTAAAACAGACCCAATCCATCCCTGCCTTGTGGAGCTGAGGTTTGGTGGGCAGGATCAGGAAGCCTCCCAGGTCCTCTGGCTCTGCAAAGTGCTTCTCAAAGGGTGATATTTCAGGACAAAGTAACACCTTTTCTCTGGGAATCTCAGTTCCCTGTTTTTCCRTTCATTAATACTATATCTCAATATGTGCAGATGGGTCCTCTCATACTCATTGTGTGGATCCATCAGGATCCTCCAACGTGGATGAGATTTATCCRTCCTGGGGTCATCTTAGCCACAGCAACCTGCTCGTGTGCCAGCAACAGTGCAGGACCATGCCTTGAGTGACAGGAGAGAGCAGAGACAACCCCTGGCTTGGCAAAGGTGTTTGTGCCTGAGCTGTGAATCCATGRAGTCACCTACCCTGGGCATTGGCTCAGTGTCACATTTCGGGACAGCATTCAGCTCGGTGGGATCCATGGAAAGCCGCGTTTGGCCRTTCCTGAGGCACYATTCCAGAGCACCAGKCGGGGTCAAGTCCTCACTGGCCGGRATTGGCTGCGACGGCATCGCTGTCAGCACGAGAGGGTCCCCTGGGCCAGGAACCCAAAATTCCAGGTGCTTTTTGGTGGGGTGCTCTACATACGTCTGTAATAATGTAATTTTAAGGTAAATTACTGAAAGACCTCTTTTATTATTATTATTATTTTTTGAAACCAGTCGGGAGGAGCAGGGGAGCACCCCTCACCCCAACCTCCCCGGGCAGCAGCACATTGCGAGGGTCAGCCCGGAGTCCCCGTGGCGTGGGCAGCCCCCGAGGGTCCCCGTGGCGTGGGCGAGCGCGGGGCTGTGCCTGCGGCCGCATCCCACGTGGCGGTGCTCCTGCCCCAGGGATGCTGCGGCTGCTGCGCCGCCGCCGCCAGGGAGCGGCGGGGAGAKGGAAAACAACTCCAAAGCATTGGGAGCTTTGAATTCGGTGCGAAACCTCTTCCCCGGGGCTCTCTCGGTGTGAACCAGGCGTGTCACCCTCCTCTCGTGCCCTGTCCCGTCCYTCCTGATACATCAAAGCTGCGGGAAGGAGCATCAGTGGGAACCTCCTGCACGGTCAGTGGCCCTGCTGGCCCCTGAGCCACCTCCAGCTCTGGTTTTTGAGGGATAAACCAAACTCTCTCATTTCTGAGGGGCAAACTGCGCTGTCTCTTTTGCTAAGTGGAATTTTGTCCCTGTGTTCCCAGGGCAATCGGCACTGGCAATCCAAGAGGTCTGAGGAAGGGTTTGGCTGTGATTTAGAGAAATGCTTTGCTGACAGTTTGAGAGAAACTTCTGGTGCTCAAAAGCTTTCTGGAATCTTTTTGACGTTGATTATGMTTAGACTGTGTAGTGCAAAGGAGAAAATGGCTTTCCAGCATCAAACAGCAGCAAAATCCATACTGATAAAAATTACCAAGAAAAAAGGAAAGAAGCGTTTATAAGACAAAACTGTCTTCAAATATATCAACATTTATTAGCAGTGTCTTTTTCAAGTGGGGGAAATCATTGCATAGAAATAAAGCCGATTTTGGTGTAGATCACAGCACTGCCCCTCTCCTTATGTGGGGAAATGTGGATCTCCATGGCAAAGTTGCACCTCCATCAATAAGGAATACAATTTTATCACCAGGAATAAGAGCTGAGAACATTGCTTCCAAAAATGCCACACTGAGGGTCACCAAATGGACATATTTCACTGGAGTGTCCCTGCCCAGGGAGCACAGCAGGGTGAATCCTGCTCCTTGCTCCCTAACTTTCCGTAATTCACTTCCAGCCTGTAACTTACCGGCGCAACATTTTGCTAGGAAGAACATGAAGGAGACAAAAACCCAAAGCCCTCATCAATCACAGCCTGGCTCCTGGTACAATTAGCAAGTTCTATTATCTTAAGAATGACACTTGTAGCACGGAGCAAAGCCAGGCGCACCCAATATTCTAATTCTGCATGGAAAAAAGGGAAGGCTTGAATTGCATTAGCATTGCATTAGATTCCCATGACTTTTTATATCAGCACTTGTGAGTTATTTATGAATTCATTTATTTACAAGGACAGCCCTTTCTGCATTCAGTTGCCATGGTTGCTTTAACTCCTGTATCCTATTAATTCTGGATGTTATGAAATAGATATAGATCAGACAATCATTGTGTGGTGGCGTTTTGTGGGTTTTTTTTATTATTCTTATTTTACTGTTTGATTCCCTGTGTCCTGACCAGAAGGGCTTTAACACCCATCATCTCTCCGGAGTATCCACTGCCAGCTGGCTGGGGAGGTGGTGCTGGGGCAATTCCCAGAGCTCTCCCCCCTGCCAATCCTCTCTGGCACAGAGATGCAGCCTGGGCTGGGGGAAATGTGGCAGCTGATCCCGAGCGCTGAGCCACCCGCTTTGGTTTGAGGCAGCAAGCGAAGAGCAGAGCTGGGAGGAAACGGAATTCAGGAAGGCCAAGTGCCAGCCTGTCTGGGCGGCACAGCGAGGCACTGGGCACCCTCGCCGTTGGGAATTGCTGCAAAACCTGGCAGGATGGGGATTAGGTCTTCCTGCCTTCACCCTGCCAATGGTCTGTTTGCAAAAACCACGGTGAATCCGAGAGTGCCAAAGCAGGCTCAGCCCTAGAGAGAAGCCAAAGGGTTTTGTGCGTCACCTTGGAGAGGTCAGAGCGTGTTTGAGGGCACAAATCTCCCATGCAGCTACTCCCCAAATCCTCCTGGATGGAGGAGATGCCACCTGAGCGACAGGGAGGGACTCACCTGACAAGGGAGAGCTGYGAGGTGCTTCCTGTTCCAGCCAGGCCCAGCCCTCAGCGCTGCACTGAGCGGGAATGTCCCGCAAGGCTCTGGGATCTGCCCGGCCGAGGAGCTTGGGGTTTGTCCCTTGGAGAGGAGGACGGTGCTGGAGCCAGGATCCCAAAGCCAACGTGCTGGAAGTGTTTTGTAATGGAATGCCACAAGAAAATTAAATCAATTACTGGGTCTAATAAAGCTCTCAAGGTTTTTAATTAAACGAAGTTTTAATTAAGGCAGCATGAGCCCATGCTCTTTTGATATTCTGCTTCAGACCCTAGAGGATTGTGACTCCTTTTTGTAATTTATGTGGGCTGGATCAATCACCAGAGTCACAAAAATGTGAGAACTGTGTCAGTTTTACAGGGTGAAATACTGTACCTCAGCCTGGAAACTCCAGCAGCTCCGGCTGGGAGAGGTGTTTATCTTGGGATCACCTTTCCTGCCATCAGCCTGGACTGGTGTCCTGGGAAAACTCCTCTCCCAAGCAAAACTCCTGCCATCTAATCCAGGAGGCTGCTGTTAGTGGGAAGTTGTAATACAAGCTCAATAATTCCCTGTTCCACACCAGAGCTGGTACTTTTTCCTGCCACAGAAACATCCCCCTCTTCCCTTGGCAGGGCCCATCCCAGGCTGTGGCTCTGGTTCAGGAGCCAGGCAGGAAAACTGCAGGCAAATCAGACCCACATCTCCAACCTGGACATCTGGTAAGTGGCCCCAGAATGTTCTGTCTCTATTTTAGTCTTGTTTTGTACACAATATGCCCAAAACATGCTTTATTTCTTAAGGAGATAAGGATCTTTATGTAACCCATTTTTCCTTAACGCTAAGTCCTTTGTCAGGATTAAAGAATCCTAAAACATCTGTACAGGCTTGGGTGGCAGATGTATAGAACAAGCAGCCTAAAATAACATGGAATATTAACCTACTAAATGAGGTATTAGAAAAATAAAATAAAAGGACCCTCTAGCATTCTTAGTTGTAGCCAATTCCTGACCCCAGCTACCACGGTGCACGTGGATAAYGAGTGTGAAACGGGGATTTCCATCGGAGGAAGAGAGGGGACCTTTGCTCACTGTGTGTCTGCAGGAGGGGCAAAAGGAAACTTGCCTCCAGCTCTGCCCTGCCAGGAGCTGCCCCTGCAGTGCTGTGGTGGTGGGAAGCAGCATCCTGGCACTGCTCCTGGACACAGCTGTGCACAGCTGGACTCAGAGCCCAGGGCTGAGGGGACTGGCAGGGAGCCCCTTTCCAGTCCTGCTGGCCCTTGACTCCCATGGGCAGTGTCCAAGAAAAGCTGGGAGCTGTGGGCAGCACATGAACTGCCCTCTGCCAGCTCCATGGGTGCTCCTYAGCTTTGACAGCTCGGCATGGATGCCGGGACAGAGGGGCTGGGGATGGATGGATGGATGGCTCAGAGCACTCAGTGACTGCTCTGTCAATACCCCAGCTCAAACCTGATGCAGTTCAAAGTCTCTGGAGCAGGTCAGAAATCACCTGCAGTGCCTTGGCCAGTTAGAGCCTGGTGTTAGCAGCCTCTGCCATCCTCATCTCCCAGCCCCTTTCCAGCGATCCATACAGGTCCCATCAGTCCTGGCCACAGCCAGCTCCCTCCCAGCCAGCCAGCTAAGGCCATTAGTGTGATTACTGGAGGTCATGAAGTTCAAACCAAAATGTCAATTTTCATTTGGAAGAATGGTCCCATTTTAGGAGCAAAGGGAATTTTTTTCTCTCTCAAAGAGACCCCGACTGTGAAATCATTGCTCCCCAAAGACTTGCAAATTTCTGGCTGGCGAAAGGTGCCAATAGCTGCTGGAGCCAATGAAAAGATTAACAAGGGTCACCAGTGCTTTCCTCTTTCCCTGCACTCAAAGGCTCTGGGGCCTATTTGGAAGATATTAACCATTGCCTTTACCTTCTGCACGTTCATCACCGGGTTTGGGGGCTTTATGGATTTATCGACAGGACAGTGCCATTAATCTTACCCGCAGAATGCCAGCCTGGGAGTCACTCGGGTTACATCACCCCTGCACACAGGAGCCTTTCGCCACAGTTTTAAAGGGAAGATGGAAATGAGATGAAGTCGGTGGTGGGTGAAGCCATGGGGCCCTGGGGCAGGCAGACCACCTACCCAGCAGCCCCTGCCAGTGTGTGAAGGTAAAGACCTGACCTTGGGGAGGCTGCTGGGCTCTGCTCATCGATTCGGCAGGGTCAGGATGATCCCTTGTGCCCCGGGATTAATGATCACCTTTGGGGATGATTCAGCAGAGCCAAGACACAGTGACAAGATGGGTGCTGACCCCACTCAGGGTGTCCTGGGCAAGGCTGCTATGGTGATATTGTTGGAAATTTTAGATGTCTCCTTTCTGGAGAACTCAAAACTGCTCCAAAAGGCCCTGCTCACACTGGGCTGCTGCTGGGAACACTGGCTGGGACATTGGCACTGCAGGGTGTCCCACAGCAGGGCAGGGTGGCACAGGGCAGGGTGGGCTCCTGCCCACCTAGGAGATGTCACGCTTTTAGAGTGGGCTTTTTCTTCTATGTCATTGTGTTAAATAATTAAGTCTGTTCCATCTTTACCTACTGACRATGTGGCACTTAATTAAGTAGTTTAATTAGAAGCTGGCAGCTTTAATTAAGTTTAGGACTGTAGAGATGATTGGGAGGCTCCAGCSCAGTCGCTGAGCCTCTCCCTGGGGGAGGGACGTGGTGGGGGARAAACTTTTGCTCCCTCGTCCATCGACCTTAGACACACCAGAGAGGGAACCAACATCCTGCTCCAGCCCCTCACGATCTCCCAGCCACCGAGGGAGGGGTGGTTTGAGCAGCCTTTGCTCAGACCTTCAGGAGAGCTGAGGTCACTGGGCCCATGGAGCAGGAGGGGTTTGGCCAGGAGGATGGGTGGGATCGCAGGAGGTGTCTGGAGCCACAGGCGCTGCCCAGAGTCTCCTCACCGTGGCTGAACCTGCAGAACACCTGGGATGGGGGGCTCTGAGCAGGACAGGTACTGTGGGGTGAAGGCTGTGGTGGGCTCAGAACAGCATCTGCAATTCTACACCATGCCCAGGGCTGTCTAAAAGATGTATTGCTTTTTAATAATGTAAATATGTAAATATTACCGAGGTGCCATTAATCCTCATTGCCTCAACATGATACCACTCTTAAGAACAAATGTAATAAGAGATTATTAATATGCAAGCTAATAGTACATTAACCTGACTAACACCAATAAATTCTGAGCTTAGCACAGAGCCAGAGGTTGCTCACGGAGCAGCCTGAACCCTGCTTGCCTTGGGCCACCTCCAGCAGCACCCCGGCCTCTGCACTGCAGAGGAATCCTGGGTATCCCTGTAGGATTCCTTGACTGGGGAGCCCAAACAACTGGGAAGGAGCAAGGAGGCCCTGGGAGAGGAGGTGGGTGGGAGCAGGCTGGGCTAGGCACACCCTGCTCCTTGGTTTGGAACCCTAACTCTGAGGGTCCTTTTCCGAAGGCTCACGTGTTTTCCCAAGGGATTTCTTGATCCCTCTCACGGCAGATTCATTTTAAATTCTAAACGTGTGTTAGGAAGAAGAGTCTTGTTGGTCCCCAGAAGCATGGGAATGAACCCAGGCTTTGTGCCAGAATTCCTGGCTGGACTTGCTAAGAGGTSGCCAAGCCTCCATCTCCTTGGTGGCTGGAATTTTCTCCCAGGAAGCTGCACCTCTATTCAGAGCCCCAAACCCCAGCTCTGTAAAAGCTTCCAGCCCCCCAGCTGGATCCAGTGCAGCCCCACTCTCACTGCCTGCCTTTGCTGGTGTATTTCCTCTTGGAATACAAGCACATCCAGGGATTCTAAACCGGAACAAGGTCACAATGTACATTTGCAGGTTGCTGTCACCTCTCCTTGGCYCTGGCAGGGCAGCCTCTGGCTTTGAGCTGTGTGGGAATAGAGGGAGGACACACTGCAGACCAAAAGGAGCAGGGGAAGCCATAAAGGGTGAATTTAGGGCTTGAAGAGGAAATTATTCTGTGCAAATGGCTGCTTCGGTTCAAATCAGCCCTGCCTTGTAAATCCTGCTCATCCCTCTCAGGAGGGAAACGCGGTGAAAGAGCCAATATTTCAGCGGCACAGACTCCCAGAGACCTTCACCTCTCGGTGTCCTCTGASCCCCACACCCAGGCACGGGCCTGGAGAGCAATTCAGGCACGAACACGGTCATGGTTTATGCAAAAATTAACCTGTTGCCCTTACTTGGGTCAAAGTAATTCTGTTTAATTTGGTAATCTGGGCTCTTTATCATTAATGAGTCCTTGGGGGGTGGGGGTCAGAGCATCTCTTTTTTGGCTGAAGAGAGCAGCAGAGATTACTGTTAATATTCAGGCTGTTCAATAGAGCAGAAAGACCTTTTGCTATTGACAGTACTGCTGGTTTTCACCTCATTGGTGAATGGAAATTGCCAAATTAATCTCTCATTAGATCTGAAATTAATCCTCTGTTTTGTGGTTAATGAACCTCAGAACCACAGATTTACCTGGGTAGAGTATATTGAGAAATTGTACCAGTAGTTGCAAATAATCAAGATAGTACCCAAGAAAAGGAATAGAACAGTTTTGCTCGGTTCCTCTCTGTGGAAGAATGAAGTGGCACACAGTGAAATCATCAGGCTGATTATTTTTTCCCCCAGAGCATTAATGAATGATGGAACTCACTGCTGGAGGATCTAAGTTACTCCTATGAAGGAGCTAGAAAAGACTATGCAAATTTATGCATTATATGTCCATCTACTGCTTTTAACCCAGGAGATTTCTAGTCAGTGGCTGGTATTGTTGAAGGCTGCAGTATCAGTTAAACCCCTCCAGTCTCACATAGATAAGGCTTTAGGCCAACCAGAAGAGCTCCAGTTTATTTGCCCAAGCTATTCCTGTTTCTCACCAATGCCCTCCTTGCATGCTCTGCAGAGCCCCTGGTGCTCCTTTCTCCTCTTCCTCAGCTCACCAGAGCAGTTCACTGTACTTCCCTTTCTGGAACGTAAACCTTCCCTTTCCTTCCAGGGTTTCTTTTATGCACCATCATTTTAGCAGGCCCTATTGTGCTGGAAATCTGTTTGCCACATGTTAGCTGGAGCTCATCTGCTCAGATCCTCAGTTAAATATTCATGGGGAGGGAGCTATTAAACGAGGGGCGAGAACTCAGGTTACACAGCRGGGATGAGAAGGGTGCTCTGGCACAGGAGAGCGACTCCATATCAAGTTCAAAACCCTCGTGGAAGTGACTTACCCCACATAAGGCCTGGGCATGGAGAGGTAAGAAAACATCCCAATCACACTGTGCTGCTGAAGTGCAGCAATTACCTCAATGTCACCCATAAAGTGGCACATTGGGCTGACTGGAGACCCAAAGCCCAGCTCTGGCAGCAGGTGGAGTTTTGGGTGAGCTCGTGGCTGTTAAAGAAGCCAGAGGGAACTTGCCTTCAGGCAAAGGAAGACGAAGTGTCCTTGCATGGCATGTGTCCGTGCCCAGACACACGGGGCAAGGAGATGGGCTGGACGGGGAACAGACCAAAGCTGCTGTTCCAGTCCGAAAGAGCCACTCAGGCGCTGCTGCCACTAGTGAAGAGCAGGGCAAGGTGGGGAGCAGCACTGCCTGGGGACAGGGCCTTGTGCCTTTGGAGAAGCCTTGGGAYAGGACAGTGACCTCTCCCTTTGGAGAAGSCTTGGGACAGGACAGTGACCTCTCCCTTTGGAGAAGKCTKGGGACAGGACAGTGAYCTCTGCCTTTGGAGGAGGAGGCTGGGCAGAGACCACCCAGCCGGCTCCTCTCCACCGGCCGTTAACTCCCTCAACCTGGGGACGGGAACAAAAAGGGCAAAAGGACAAGAGAGCAGAAGTCAGTCTGGGGTGTCGGGTAACCGGTTACCTGAGCTCTGCCTAAAGGTAACTTCCTCATGAATAGCCCAGGAGCGCTCAGCCGAGCGCCGCTCCGAGCAGGACACGCGAGGCTGGTGAATTATGCAGGGCGGGGCGCTGAGCAGATGGCAKCGCTGCTGTAACCTGAGCGGCCACACGGCACGACACGCAGAGCCCGGCAATTAACCTTTCCCAAGGTTTCCTCTTGTCTCGGGGATTAAACCTCCTTCAACCCCCCGCGCTCCACTCCTGCCCGAGAGGAAAGAGTAATCCCTCAAATAAATAAGGGAAATAGGTTTCAATGCCTCCAGCAGCCCCGTGAGTCTGGCACACGGGCTCCCAGCCCTGCACCTGAATGCCAGCAGGTCTGGAGAGGGTGCAGGACGAGGGAGASCTCCGTGTTTCCTGTGGCATTTGCCCTTCCCAGCTCGGGAAGGGTCCCACCTGAGTGGGCAGACGGGGGAAAAGTGGATTCCGTTCCCTATTGCTCCACTTTGGCAGCAGCTTGGTGACCAACAGTCCAGCAAGGAAGGGAAACATGAACGTGGGCAATGATTGACTATTTAGATGAAAAAAATATTTGCCAAATGCAAGGCATTCACCTTGGTGCATGACAAAAGCTATTATTTTAACTATGATACTTGATACTCTTTGTAATTAAACTGATTAATTCACAACAATAGAGTMTATATTGCCTAATACTTTTAATTAACAAAGTGTTGTACATAGACTGGCAGAGCATTACTGGCATGCTTCCTAGGCAATACACTTAATTCTGTAATAAATTATTAGGACGAATGACTAAGATACATTGCACCCTGGAAGAGACTGTCAAGAGGGAAGGACTTCAGACTCTTGGTCGCTTGTTGGACCATCATGGGACAGAGGATGCCCCTGAAGGTGCCTGGGGAAGGTAGACTGTGTGCGAGTACAACCCTGACAGCTACAGCTCGTCCAGAAAGAGCTGACTGCAGTGCCGCTCCTGCTCCTGCCAGCCCCAGTGCACAGTGACTCCAGCTTGGGGTCACCAGTCCATGTAGGGAGACCCCAGGAAGGAAAAAAGTGGAGTTACAAGGGGAAGAAAGTGCCAAAATGGAACCAACCAGTGGGACTTGGCCCTTGGCACATGCTGGACTTCAGAGGTTAGAGGTATTTAATGTTTTTATGATCGGTCATTAGGTCTGAGAAGGAAACTCTGCCTTGTAAAGTAAGGATATGAAGGTTAGGGGAAGGMTCCTATGTGTTCCCAGGTTTCTTGCAAATCAGTTAAAAGACAAATACCCTGGGGCCACATGCAAAGCAAAATTCATTCCTGCAACTTTTTATTGGATCGCAGTTGAAGAACCTGACGGCCAGGGGTCATCTGTGTTACTTTAAGACACAATCACTGGGGTCAAGCTAATTAGCACCAGAGATCGCATGGCGGGCTTTTCCCTTTCCTCTTTGTTTCCGRGTCCTCTCTGACCTCTGCTCAGAGCCTCCCAGTCACCACTTGCCTCCAGTTGTGTGGCTGCCAGACCCCCGGCTCGGCTCAGACACTCAGCTGAAGGAACATTCAGGTTTCTCCCTCTTTCAGCTCAGTTTGGAACCAGAGGAGAGACAATCCATGGCAAACACAACTGTATCCCTCTCTCCAAATGGTGGGAGCTGGAGAGACRTACCCATAACTGATAATGGTTGTGAGAGCCCTGCAGCAACCACAGCTGGAGGGGTTTCAGCAGCATCCAACTGGGGCTGAGCATGTTTCCCTCCTGTCTCTGGGCAATGTGGGCCAGCACCACTTCTCCTGTGACTGGCAGATCCCAGCCCGCTGTGCTTGGTCAGCACATCACAAAGATGAGTTTCATGCAAAAGCTGAGCCTAGCCCCAGTCTCATAAATTTGTTATGCATTACATCCAATTAATGTAAATTATTACAGTGACTAAATAATGGCTCTGCATCAGATAAGGGAATAATCATAAGTGAGCCTGAAACGTCCCAAGGTCCAACTGAATTAACCCTTTCCCCTGACTCTACTGGACCTGGTGTGAGAACTGGGTACCAGCCCCACTCCTTTGCCTTTGTCTGGAAAAGGAGACATGGAAACGTAGTCCTGTCTCTGAGGCAGATTTAGTGTGGGCTTTTGGGGGCCTGTGGTCAGAGTGCCCCAGGCAGGGAGCTGATGCTCATCAGAAATGCCTCCAAGTGTCTGTGCTGCTCAGACCTGGAGGGACCCTGGTGTGTTTTTCAAGGCAGAAGTGATCATCAATGTTTGCAATAATTCCTGGGCTCAGATTAAATGGAATAAAGGCATGAGTTCAGAGCAATAAATAAATAGTCCTCTCYCTGCCTCAATGTGCTTCTCATGGATTCATTCTCAAGCTTTCCCGCATCTTCCTCCTTGCCTCGCTTGTGCCCAGCTCCTCGTGGTACCTGTTTTACCTTGGCAGAGCAGCCCACAAATCATAGTGACACACCAATCAAGAGATCTGGAAATTTTTACACCACTCTGCCTCTTGAAAGATGAGTCACCTTCTGCACCACGTTCCTGGGCATCCAGATAAATCTGTCACRAACTTCTCCTTCCCTCAAGGTGCAAAATTCTCTCCCTCTTTCAGTAGAGCTGTATTTCCTCTTTTTAAGCTCCTCTTTCTTGCCCCAACACGCATTCCCACCCCTCAGCCATCTCAGTATATTTCTCCCTTTGTTCCTGTTTCACTGACAACTTCATCCTAATAGTCTCCTCAAAGGAATGATGAATGCATAAGCTGCATATTGATCACTGCAGTGATTGATTACTGGATCTCTTTGACAGATGAGCCTACTAAGGTAGTTGCCAATATGGAGGTATGGATGGCAGGGCCCCCTTGTACAACAGTCTAATGGTATCTGACCTGATAGGGCAGAAAGGCAACTCCCTCATTTCAGCAGGAAAAAAGGCCTCTTTATACTCTTTATAAAATAATTCATAGGAAACTTAAAACACTCAGACACAGAGAGATTGCAAATGGAGAAATATGATGGATTATGGGTTGAAAGGAGCCGACTTCTGGAAGCTAAATTGATCCCCAGGAAAATGTTTTTGTCTGCTGTGAAAAATGGGCAATATCTCAGCAGCTCTGGAGGGCTATAATCTGGAAAATAATTTGCTTTTGATTTCCTTTAGTTTCATGCAGCTTTTTTTTTTTAAGTTGGTTCCTTGCAGGCTTTGTTGCTCAGCTGGGAGAATCGGTGATGAAACAGGCRAGGGATTAGCCGTGGACAAATACGAGCTGATCCTTACTTATGGTTATAAAGCCCTCACCCCACCCAGTGTCACTTATTCCACGGGAGATGCTACACCCCCCGCAAACAGCACTCTGCCTACCAAAAAAAGCAAAGCCAAGCACAGGGTTGAGCACGAGTGTACATGAAATAAGTCAGAGAATCTCTGTCCATGATCCTGCAGAGTCCTGCACCAAACGTGACACACACACTCCTTTTCTAAATGTTTCCAGGTTCTCTGTGTACCTTACTAACAATTAGGGAATATAATAATAGACTTGCTCAGTCTCCATGCTCAGTCCTTGCTCAGTGAGAAAACCTCTGCATGTGATCCTGTGAAATGGGAGGCACATTTTTGGGAGCACTGCTAGCACCAGGCAGGCAGGGAGAGAACTCCATGAGTTTATTTACTGCTTCTGCCCCGCACCAGGGTGTCCTGCCTCCCTAATTTAGGGGCTGGTAAGAGAGAGAACATTGGGGCACTCAGTAAAGCACCTTTAGAAGCTTCCCTTCAGAAGAGAAGTTTCTCTCACTCCCATTTTTTATTCAGCTTCCCGCTTCTACTGCTAATAACGAGAAATGTTTTGGCAACAACTGGAAGAGTTTTCTCCGAGTTCAAAGTGCTAAGAATAAAATTTATAGGAATAGTTACAGCCTCTCAGTGCCTGGAAATTCCTTGGCAGTAGGCTTTTGCTCCAGAGAAATATTGAATCAATGGTGTGCTAACAGCTCAGGAGCCTATTACAATAACACGCATACCTTGAGTCCAGACAATCAATAACTCAGCAGGATGCAGCTACCAGAAAACAACAACAAATTAGTTAGATTTCCATAGACTATACATTTGGTGAGTAATAATCTGTAAGTGGAAATGAACCCAGCCTGGAGAGACCACTGAGCCAAATGGAGATCTTTTATTCATGGCCTCAACTATTCACCGAGCAGGATGTTTGGGGAGGGCTTCAACCTTCTAAATATACATGTGCATGTTTGGCTTTACACATATTCSTACTGAGCCCGGGCTCTTTATTGCCACACAGGACTTCTGTTTGCAAAGGTTTTCCAGGATAAAGGTCCAGTAGTGAAAGACTGGCAGGTTTAAATTTAATGTATCTTATTATTTGCACATTCCTACTTTGAGGAACAGCCAAAGATGCCCTCTGCCTATCCATAAATACAGTCCAGGAGGTCAAATCTCTCTCAGGTTACATATTATTGCCACTGACTTATATTCTTCTAAGTCAGCCAGGATTGACCTCTGGCTGTATAAAGCACTTGGAGCATAAGAGCTCTCAGAAGAGCAGAACCACAAATCACCAGGTCTAAGTGCTACAAACAGTTTGGAGGTTATTTCCACGGTTTCTCTTACAGGCAAACTCCTGTTTCCTCAGTGAGATCCAAGTTCATTTTTCTCCCTCTAGAATAATGAGCATTGGAATTAATTTTTAATCATAGGTGCCTATCAAAAGTTGAATAGCTCTTTATTGCTARAGCCTCTGTTAAGTAAAGCTAAATTAGAAAGAAAAGTGTGCAAAAGCACAGGTGACATCCACACCTTCCCCAGGGATTCATTCAGGCCACAGTTGTGGCTGTCCTGCCCCTCACTGATCTGGATCCCACATTTTGCCCCACACCTGTACAGAGGAGAAGGGGCCACAAAAACGATTTAAATTACTTGGCTAAATTCAAAGCAGCTCAACTTGCTCATCTAAGTGTAAAATTAGATCAGAAAGTAGCCCTGGAACATCAAAACATTAAATGTTTCTCACGCTCACCTGGTGGGCAATTTCTGARGAGCCAGATTTCACAAGCTGGGAGCTGATTTTATCTGCTCAGCTTTTAAAGCCTCCTATTCTTGACAGATTTTAAGGAGCCCTTTTTTGAATAACAGGTTTTATTTTGCCAGCTGAAACACAAATACCAACTGGGAGGTGTTACAGAGATATGTTTGCTTATTGCTTTTAGCAAAGTCTAAATGTCTGCTGCAAGCTCTCTGCAGAAAGCACATCTGCATTAAAAGTGGCCTTTCCAACAGCAGAGACCCTTCATAGCTGCTGATATTAATCACAAAAGCTTTTAATTACATAGTTGTGAGTGGACCTAGTGAGTGGCTAYATCTGCAGATGACACCAACCAAAGAACTGTGGTTTTGGTTTATTTTTAATTTCATGAGATGATGTAATTGTTTTTCATTTATAAGAAACACAAATTCTCCAAGGAAATAAGAATCCCTGCAATAACCACGAAACTTSTGGATATTTCCCACCCTGCACCACACTCAGATCCAAGCTGAGAACAGGCAGGGAGGATTCTCTTAAATGAAGATATAAAGATAAGGCTGTGCCTATCAGAAGAACATACATTAAGTTGCTCCAAGACCATATGTACCTGTGGGGGTGTTGGGGAGGGTCCAAAATTGTGAATTTCATTTCAGAGAGACATTTTCATATGGATGTGGGGAAGCATTCAGCAGTGTCACGGAGTGATCTATGGCTATTGCCGACACAGGCCAGGCACAAGCACTGCAGTGAACTTCCACACTCGTGCACGTGGAACTATTTTTCATGGATCTGATGAATTCTGCRGCGACGTTCATCGCAGTAGGACACATTATTGCTGCAATATATGACTATCAGTAACACCTACAAGCCTTTAATATTCTGCAGCTGAACCGTGGAAACAGAAGAAAGTCACTTGTAAATGCCTAATTCACAGTGTAAGTGGGTTGTCTGTCAAAATAATGCTCAGATGTGAAACTTCAAGTAGGAAGCCGAAAAATCAGAAAACTGCAAGGAACCTCTTGATGAATGTTAAAAGCAGTTTAGAGAAGGAGAAAACGACCAGAATACTTCTCCTGCTTTCATCCTCATCACRGAGTTGCAATTAGCTCTGTCTGTACAGGTATCTAATCACAGGAATTTCTGCACTCTTAGCAACCATTAGCTGAAGAGCAAAGAGAGTTGTTTCAAGCAACAGAATTTGCAGAATATGGCAAAATGGATTCTGCCCTTCATTTCCCCACTGTAGGAAATGTTTCCTGCCTATCTCCCAGTTCATTTGTTTCAATAGAAACGCTGGTTAAATGCTCCAGSATTCACAGGATGCTCCCTGTTCCTCTACGGATAGAGTTGGTCTCCATCAGAGCACCCAGTCACTCATGGCGACAGGTCCTCAAATCTACCCCTCGAAGAACATGCAAGTGAGGTGGTGGCAGGAGAATCCAGACTTGGAGCAGGAACGGATTGAACGAAAGGGTTGCAACACAAAAAACACGTTAAAAAATGACAGGATTGTCCACTCCTGCCTCGCTCCAACGGCAAACCTGCTGCAGGAYCACGGGGATTCGTAGCCTGTGCGCTCATCAGACTTTACCTGTCTCTCCCTACGTGTCTGTACTGCACCTACACCCTGCTGGCGTGGGGCAAACGACGAGCGGGGGCTGTGGAAGCACAAAGCTGATCCCTCTCCCGGACCGCAGCGATCCAGCGGGACGCATCCTCGTTGGCATTCCCGTCGTTTGAAGCGCCCGAGAGCTCTCCGCATGAAACATCGTCCCGGGGTTTGGCAGGAAGTTGTGCTTAACGACAGACTCTCATAGGAGGCACTTGATTATATTAGACAGATAATTATTGATCCAGCTATAGTTTATCCTTGCTGCCTAATTTCAATAAACAGCAGCTTGGGGGAATTAGCAAGGGATTCTGTTCCCCCTCCCCCTGCTTCTTCAGGATTTGTCAGAAACAAGATGATTTATGTGTATTCCAGTAAGATTCTCGTTTGTTGGCAGGCTGCAGGGATTGTTTGGGGTTGGAAGTACTAAGCTTTTATATTTAAATGCTTCCATGCGAGTATTCATGGGTCTCGCTGCCTTGCATTGTAATATCTGAATAATAACTGTGACTTATGCAAACCAGTTTTCAGCTGTTCATCGGGATCAATTTTTCATTTTAAGCAACTCCCTGCCATTCCAGGGAAAAAAAAATAATAATCTGATMGGCAAGAAGAGTGAGACCCAAGGAAGGCAGTAATACTCTTCCCTTTTTAAATAATGCACAACTCATTTCTGGAGCACTTTCAAATGTGTTGCTTTCTATTAAGCACAGATAATATGCTGAGGATGTTCCCCTCTCCTGTCAGGTGAGGCTTTTGGAATAGCAAAGGTCCACAAAGCAGAGGCAGGATGGCCAAATAACTTCAGTTCCTTCAGGGAACACCTCAGTGTCTTTCCTCTTTTTTAATAAAAATCTCCCACTTGGGCAGAGAAAGAAAATTCTAACTGCTAATCATTAGATCTCTGCTGGTAAATAAGTTGAAAACAAAAATCCCGTTTTATTTCTATTTTCTGGCTCGTTTGGGATTCCCAGTTGCTGGAAGACTGCTTGGGATTCCGTTGTCTCTTGCTAGCACGATTTGGACGCTTGCTGTATAATAAACACTTCATTAAGCACCGGGCTGATGAGTTCCGACACGATTTACAGATGAGCCCTTGGAAATGATCTGCTCACTTCCAGGCCTGGGCTTCCCGATGGGAACCAGATCCTTGCTTGTGGTTTTCTCAAGGCCRGTTAGATTGATGCTCTGGTATTTCAGCTTCTGTCCAAGAGTCAGAGCAGCCAAAATTCTTTCATTAGCTACCAGATACAAAGGTCACATAGGAAATGGCTTGTGTGTGTATCCATGAAAAATCCCTGATTTGGCAATATCCATGTGCTCGCAGTCTGTGCAGTTAGGAGGAGCCTGGACTTCTTGCAGGCATCAGCAAGGAATTTTTTTGTCCAGGAAAACAGCAGGTAAACAGATTCTATACAAGGCACACAGTATTTCATACTGTCACTTGATTATTTACTTTACTCTCAAGAAAGGTTTCAGGATAACCTTTAAAAACTGAAAACCAAGAAAAAAACCCCCRAAAAACTCAAAAAACCCAAACCAACCCTCTTCCCATCTTAGTTCCAAGACCTCCTTACTCCTGAGTCATAGTCCCTATTATAAATTGTAAATTTTGCCTAGAAAATGGTGAGATAAGGACCTGTTGTAGCTGGGAATCCCAAAATAAACTGTCCAATTCCTTTGACCTCCCACAAAGGGAATAAAACCCTTTTCCAGAAGCTTTTGCAGTGGTGGGGCAAGAGAACAACCTTCAGACAGACACCTGGCCTGGTTTTAAAGACTTCRGTGGGGAACAGCACCACAGCCCATGGGAAGGGGGCTGGCAATGAATCACTAGGACAGCACTGCCTGAGAAAATGTAACAGGTTCAGTCAAGAATTATTGGAGTGAGACAGTTTTCACAAAATATTGARGCTCTTTTAGAAAGGATCCTGTGTTATTTTTCACTCTCTTGCAGCACAAGCATCCAGGATTTCCTTTGCTGCATATTTAGTGAACAGCATCTGCAGCATCTTAATTACAGTAGCTGTTCTCATCTTAATCTCTTGCTTCAGAATAAGGTTAAGTGTAATCTGTCCTAGATTCTTATACAGATGGTTCGTTTCTTAAATACTTGAGAAGAGTTTAGTCGATCTTTAATTCCTTAATCTGGGAACCAAGACCAACCAACCTGATTCTGACTGATATTTTAGCAGATTTKACAAGAAAAATGTAACACACACACACACTAGCAGGGGTTGATTCCTTTTCAATATTATTTTTTTGTTCTGATGAAAGTTGCTGGGGTGAAAATATCCTTGTGACTCTCCCTTCCTCCCATTAAACCAAATAACTACACAGCATCATAGATAAAGAGCATCCAAATAGCAGGAGCCAGTAAGTACCTTTTTCTTAAGSTGAATTATAGCAGTTTCTAAATAGTTCAATAATTTATTCAGCAGAATTTTTTTTAATCTATAATCAGATTGCTAGCATTGCCAAAAAATACAAATCCTGATTGGACATAGATTTTCTTTCTGCAAGAAAACTGTGCCTGCCCAATTATGACCCTGGCAAGGAACAAACTTAAGACACACGATGGCAGTTTTCAGTTTGCTTCGTATTGAAACACAGCTGTGAAAACTGATGTGAAATTTTAAAACAGAGTTTTGTTTTTTAGTTATTTATCCGAGTCCTGAACCAAACTTCTTGACCTTCACGGAGACATAAAAAAAAAAAAAAGAGGGCAGATTTTTCACTCAGACTAAAGGAATGAAAACCTCAAGGGTTCACTACACTTTTTCTTGTCTGGTTCAATTTCCCTTTACGAGCTGAGTTGCTCTTTTATTCCCAGTGTTGCACCAGGGGAAGGCAGCTGATGAGAGCACAGTTACGCTGGCTGCTCCACGCTCCTGGTGAGGAGTGATGCCAGCCCCCAAAAGCAGCCGAAGGAAGTTTTTTCAGCCTCAGTTATGAAATGAGAAATCACCACCCCAAAATCCTGCGGCAGAGTCGGCTCGGGACGCCACATTCCTGGAGTTACAAGGCTGTCGTCCAGCACACAGCCCTCCTTTTCCAGAGGAAATAACTGTTCACCTCTTTAAGCTAATAATCACTTCCCCGTTTTAATTCCCCAGCTCTTGGCTTGTGCTTATGATTTCAAGCTTTGCGTTCAGTAAGACCCTAAAGAAAGCTCAAGAAATGAGCTCCCCAATAGTCACTTCTCTTGGTGGACTCTTCCAGAACAGGCTCTGCCCCTGCTGACCTTTGGCAAACCTCCAGGGAAGGCATTTTGACACCATTTCCAGCAATCCTGGGAGCTCCACATAAGAATAATTGAGATGTTTTACTTTCCCTCAAAAATAGGGAGGTATTTCCTGGAAACATTTCGAAAAATAGTCATGATGGGCGTAGAATTATGGAATTGTTAAGGTTGGAAAAGGCCTCTAAGATCAAGTCCAAATGTACCTGAGGAAAGCCTACAAGGAAGATGGAGGGGGACTTTTTATAAGGACAAGAGGGAATGGCTTCAAACTGAAAGAGAGCAGGTTTAGTGGAATATTGGGAAGAAATCCTTCCCTGAGAGGGTGGGGAGGCCCYGGCACAGGTTGSCCAGAGAAGCTGTGGCTGCCCCATCCCTGGAAGTGTCCAAGGACAGGTTGGTGACACTTCCAGGGACGGTGACTCCACTACTTCCCAGGGCACCCCGTGCCAATGCTTGACAACCCATTCCGTGGAGAACTTGTTCCTAATATTTAACCTACACCTCCCCTGGCACAACTCGAGGCYGTTTCTTCTGGTCCTGTCACTTGTTACTTGGGAAAGAGATTTTGTTGCTTCCCTTTATGATTCCTCACACTGGAGCCAAACACTGCGGATATCTGCACCCACCCTGCGGGGTGGATGAACCATTCCCACTAAGCCTCAACCCTGCATGTATTAAGGCATTGATCCGAGTTAACAATAATCTTTATTTATGTCCTTGATAAATCAGCGGCTCCTCAGGCCGAAGTCTCCCGGCAGGACCCCTCCGGAGCCGGGTCTCCCTGCGCAGCCTCTTTGTCACAGCCCCTTCCCCCTGCACGCACTCAACTTCCCCAAGTTCCTAATGTGCCTCTTGGCAAGCAGCAATTTTTCTCCGGGATTATAAATTTGCGCGGTTGCCCTGATCCGGCAGCTGCCGGGCTGCCAGCGCGCCGCGATTGCTCCCCGGTGACACGAGCAGATCGATTTCTCGCCTCGCGGCGCGCGGGCGGATTAACACAGTGATAAATGGCCGGGGATTGATTTGCACTTAATTGACAATTTGGTGAACCTGCTCTAAAACCCCGAGGTTCGGCCCCGGGTGATGGCGCGGGATCGATGCGTGAGGGGAGCGCGGCGCGGGCCGACAGGGGGCGCCAGAGGCTGCGGGAGCCTGAGGGCTGAGGGGGAGTGGGSGGGGGCGGCGCTGCTGCCGCCGCTCGCTGCTCCCGCCTGCCGAGCCGCATCCCTGGAAGCGTTCGAAAAACATGGATGTGACACTCGGGGACACGGGTTGGGGGTGTACGTGAGGGTGGTGGCTGGGTTGATAATCACAGAATGGTTTMGGTTGKAAGGGACCTTAAAGATCGTCCAGTCCCACCTGCCGTGGGCAGGGACAACGTCCARCCTGGCCTTGGACACACTTCCAGGGTTGAGGCATCCACAAATTGTCTGGACAACCTGTGCCAGGGCCACCCTCACAGAGAAGAATTTCTTCCCAATAYCCAGGCTAAACCTACACTCATTTTGAAACCATTGTCCATTTTCCTGTCATTCCAGGCAAAAATAAAATAATCTCTCTCCATCTTTCTCCTAGGCTCCCCTCAGGTACTGGAAAAGTCACAATTAGTTCACCCCAAGTCTTCTCTTCTCCAGGCTGAACAATCCCAATTCTCTCAGTCTTCCCTTACCCAGCTGCTCAGGAAGCAGTTCCAAACTCATTACCTCTGGCTTACCTGCGGCATTATGTTTATCTTAAATGTAACATAAACTCCCCCCAGGATCAGTCACCTGTGACTACGGGGCTTTATGGACAAAGCAGGAAGGGGATTGCTGGCAGGAGTGAAAGTAAAGGCCAGGGAGGAAGTTAATTAACAAAAACTGTAACCTTCATTTGCCTTTTCTGTCCTCTTTTGTTCTTTCCTTCTGTTGTGCCAAATCCCAGAGCTTTTACSCAACAGCCCCACGACATAGCCTGCATTAAATGATAAAAGCTCTGTGCAATTYGTGACAGCAGAGCAACATTATCCTCCAGTATTTATCTATTATTTATCACAAAGTACTTTAGAGTTGWCAAGAGAAGCACTATGGAGTCAACCTGTTGAACAGCTCGATTCGGCCCCATCTTGTCTGTACGAGGTTTCTGAAGGGCTGTGTGRCTCTGTCCCCACAGCAAGCACAACCCAGGCATCTCTGAACATAAAGGATATCTGAATTGGAAGTTTTCCCAATAGCTTTTAAATTCCAACTAACCTAAGCTTYGGTTCCAGCAACAGCATCCAAAGCCACCTCTGGATTTCACTCTCTAGGTTACAATTGCTACATCTGGTAAAATAAATTGCCAACAAAGCTAAMTCCTTCCTATTGAAGAATTACTTTAGGCTTCACACCTTCTCTTCCAGCTCACCCCAGTACCTTCTCCTCCTGGGAAGTTGGCACAAACTCCATAATGAGTTTCAGCTTCTGAAACAAATTCAGGATCCGAGAATGGATGAGTCAATAGTTTGATGGAGCAGAGCGGATCCTGCGTTCCCATAAATGTGTGCACACGTGTGGAACYGCTTTCCCTACGACTGCAGAGCTCCTCCAAGTAATGAAAGTTCTGAAAATAACTACATGAGCTGCAGCACACACTGGCCTCGCAGGGGGCTCTGACRCTGCAGGGCAGCCCTTCCTCGAGGGCAATCAGACCTTGCTTTGTTTTTCCAAACTCCAGGATTTGTCTCCAGCTCTGCTTCAAGCAAGGATGACCAGTACTGACCAAAAAACTCAGTCCACCTTCCCTAAAGGCAGCCTTCTAGGCTATTCTGTTACACTGGTTATATAATAGAAAGAAAGAAAGAAAGAAAGAAAGAAAGAAAGAAAGAAAGAAAGAAAGAAAGAAAGAAAGAAGCAAATTAATCACAGGGGATAAAGAAAAGTTCTTTTTAATGTCACCTGTAGCTTTGTGGCATCTCCATACTGATTACAGCAAAGGGAAAACAGATTACAAGCCAAGTTAGAATGCACAGTCAGTGTGTTTCATTGGAAATGAAAAGACAGGTTTACTAGTTAATTAAGAACTGTATCAAAAGGTGGCTAAAATTACACGGAAATAAAAGCTTGAAATTTCCCTGGCCCCAGAATGACCTCCACTGCTACCTGAAGCTCCTTTTGTATCTGGTATAGCCAAACCTCAGCGTGTTCCTTGCCTGGAGAAACAGGGATGTGGCTGAGAGTGCCAGGAAGCAAAATAACTCTGCATTCATTTGTTGTGCCAACCCCTGTTGTAACTCCTTAGCACAGAGAGGTTTTAAATAATAGTATGTTCAATGATTTTATTTCCTTGTGCAAATTCAGGAGGTTAAATAAAACCTGATCCTGCCAGAATGAAATAGCATCTTCTGACAATTCCAGCATGGTAAAAGTGGGTAAGTGCTGAGCATTAGTGTTTTAATTATTGGACACACATAAATCATTTATTACACATTGATTTGTTTTTTAAGAATGTTTTGGTAGTGTGAAAATAGCTGGTAATTGACTTGTGATTAGATAGATTTACCACCTTAGCAAAGCAGGGAGAACATCTGAARGCTTATGTTTATCAACCACTTCACCTTTAATTCCAAAAACAAGTCCAAAGCTCATACGGCCCTGCTGAAGACATGGAAATATTCATGTGGAAAGTCATTTAAAAATTGTCAGAATTCTCCCTGTCCAGAAGAGCCAAAAATAAAGATTTCAGATTCGTAAGAATTAAGATTGTGCCTGTGATTTTTATTTGATTCCTAAGCTGTATCCAGAGGAACAGCTAATTGGATAGGAGTTCATTAGTTGTTCAGAAAAGCAATAATGGTAGAAATAGCTGAATCCTGGGCACAGCAGRAGCTGTTGGTTTGATAGTTTAGCAAAATATACCACAGTACCAAATTCCAAATTCTCCAGTGATCCTGAGCCCAGCAGCTGCTGAACCCAAAACTGCTGTGGAAAATGCAATTTATCTACTGAGTGAACTGGTCAGAGGAARGACACTGGAAATGTCAACAGTGTTTTTATTAATCCAAGAATGGAATGTTTCTTCCGTTAGGTGGCTACTAGCRGTACCCATTCCAGCTACGTTTTCCCCTGCAGTAAAGTTCACTGTTCTCTTAGAGAGTGTTTGGTTGTTCCGGATGGGAATATTTGGGGCAAGTTTGAGCAGAGTGACATCAGTGCCTTTTGTGAGTTCACTTTCTGAAGCTGGAGGTGTGAGGCAGCAGCCTCTCAATTTGTGCATTCAGATCATCCTGGAAGAATTATTCTGCTTCTGTAACAGCTTTCAGCAAAGGATTTCAAACCACCTACTAGCTACACATGGATTAAACTTCCACCTGGCAGGTACGGAAATATTATTATCCATCCTTTTAGGAAAGGGAGGGTTTTGAGGAAACAGAACCCACACTTTTCAGCTCACCATCCTCTGCTTTATTCCAAGATCATCCTTCTGGGAGCAGGTTCAAAATGAAGCATTTTGGATAAAACCCCAGGTTCACTGAGGACAAGGACCAGACTCCTGCTGGCTCCTGTTGGTCAGGCTTTCACCCAAAGGCTTGAGAGCTTATCAGCTGAGAAGTTGTTATATTTACTGCACTTTTACAATGGAACTCTGAATAAACAGACTTTCCTCTAAAAACAAGCGAGGAGGAACGGAAATGAGCTGCTCTGTAATCAGCCAWGTCACAGCAACAAACGAGCCTGGGTTGAGTTTCTCTTTCGGATGCTATTCAATGCCACTGTTATTCCTGAGCACGATGGTGCAGCCAAGTCTGGAAATGGAGGGATTTGAAAAACAACAGGAAGAAATTCCATATCCCCTACCTGTCCTGTGAAATGTTACAGGAGCCCCGTGGATAATTATGACAGGGCTGAGCCCATGGCAATCGGGGTCTGCACCGGGGGACAGAGGGTTAAGCCCAAGTTATTTGGAACAATAGATTTCACTTTATTTTCCCGTTTCCTACTTTGCAGACTTACATTCCGAGGCTTTACTACTTAATCCCCACTGTAGTAATAAAAATTTTTAATCCTGTGTTTAAAATATGAGATTTACTTGTCAAAATCTGGATATACAGCAGGAATTATAATCGYTGTTCAGCAAAAGCAATTCCCCCTGAGTTCAGGCTGGTGCTTGGGAGAGCCTGTCAGGTGCTTTGTGTTGGCACTGGGGGAGTGTGCAGACTGCAGAGGTCACAGCAGCTTTCCCTGGGCACTGGGGACACAAGTTCACATGCATTTCATAGGCACCAGCTCAGATTTCCCATTTTTCTCTAACTTTGTTTTTTAATCCCCCTATTCTCGCTGGGGTGTTGATACCAAGTTTGGCTCCCTCAGCCAGYGCCTGCCAGGCAATTAATGGGTAAAGCATTAATCCAGAACCAAAATGAAAAGGARGTTTGCCACACCAGCATCTCACACGGGCACTGCTCAGCTTTGGACACACTTGAGTCAGGGAATTTTAAGCAGGGAGGGCACCAGAAAAGCCCTGGAAGCCTCAGCAGGGATCACTCACCCGGAGCAGGCCCAGGATGGCCAGACCAGCCAGGCACTGCCTCAAAGGGTCAAGGCTAAACTTCTCCTGAATTAAAGTTTGGATGCTGATAAGGAGCAGATGTGGGATCTAACACAGATTAACATCCAATTGCCAGCACTGCCTCTCTGGGAGAGGGAATTCCGGGCTGACCTCGCCACTTTATTATTAAACTTGAAATATATTCCTCACTGGAACAAAATTTATTTTCTTCACCCAATATTTATTCAGGGCAGATCTGGTGTGTGCCACACCTACCAATCTTGTGTTACAATAATACGACAGAAAATATTAAACTCCTTATGTTTTAGTGTAGTAAAATTAATACCAATATCCCTGGGCTGTTTACTGAATTCTTAAAAAGCTCGAAGTTCTCACACAGGTACCTGCACCAAGTATACAGATATTGGAATAATTCTATTTCCAACAAAAGCCAGGAAAATCGTCAAGTGCCAATTTACCAACGGTTGTGCCAGATTGTCTTATGTTTGGTTGGTTTTGAGACAATAAGCTGGGAATGCTGCATTTATCCCAGTGCCACCTTTCCCAACGYTGATCTTCTCCCAGCTGGGGAAAAAAAGAAATTACTCCTTGGACTATTTTTTTCCCTTTAAATGCAAAACGTGCCACGTTGGTAATTGTGCCGTTCCCTTGCATTCCTGCAGCTCATCTCACCTTATTAATTAAAACGTTTGGTTCTCGGAAAGAAACACACACAATGAGCCAGCCGGCACTTGCGGCAGGGGAGGGTCGTTGCTCGGCGGTGTTTTCAGAGTACCTGGGTGTTCCAGCTTTGCTTTCAGATTGTTTCTAAACGAGCTGCTATTTCAACACAACAGCCCTTTGTCTTGGTCAATGGCAAGAAGGCTTTTCCTTCCTGGCTGTAAAAGAAGGTTTAAATCTCGATGAGGAACAAAAAACCCAGGAATAGTGATTATTTTTTCTTAATGGAAAATTATAACTATCAACTAAATCATCCCTCATGCTAGACATGACAGACTTAAGCACTTTGAAATGATTGATTTTTAAATGATATGATGATTTCATGGTTGAAACAGTAATACTTTTTGCTTCTCCATACCCTGTGTATCATCCCACTCCTCACCCAGCGGAGACACCATTAAGTAGCAATTTGGGACACTTATTACCAGCGATGGAGATAAAATTACATTATTTTAGTTGTTCAATGCCCACGTGTCTCTGCCGTACCAGCTCACGTGCACAGCCCGGGGCTGGCTGTACCCAGGACATGGTGCTGCCCTGCCTTTTTCTTTTTCCCTGAGAACTGCTCCAGTGTCATCTTTCAGGCCGGGAAATGAGGACAGAGCTGCTGGATGGGCCACTCAAATCCCACCCGCATCCAGTCCTGCCTTTCACCCTGTTGGTTAAACCACTGCTTCGTTCAGGAAAAAAATCTCCAAAGAACTCATCAAAAGCCTTTAAAATGCAATCAGCCCTCGGCCAAAGATCATCTCACTCGGTTATCCTGACCTGCAAACCTGAGCTGCAGAATCAGTGGTGGCTTCCAGCTCCAGTAGCTTGGTAAAATAAAGATATTCTCCCTGCCTCGTTGGACCCAGCCCAGACTCCCTTCCCGGCACATCTTTGTCCAAACACTGTGACCTAAACTGCAACAAATGGATCCAACCTTTCCATCAAGAAAGGCTTAATTTATTGTGAGCAAAGCACAACAAATCACAGCTGCTCAGATTTATGGCCCCCAGGATCTGAATTGACCATACAGCACGGCTGCCTTTCCAGCACTCTAGTCATTTCTTTAATAAAGTTGAAAATATCAAATCTGCATGCATGCAGAGCCACCCCATCTGAATTTTATGTAAAGTGCACAATAAGTTTATCGATGGTAGTAACGTATTACTCCTTGTAATTTCATTATGTAAAAAGACACAGTTGGGATCTCTTAGGCCCCTATTTCAACATTTATGAATTAAATAACAGAGTATATGCAAGACTGGAATTGGAGAACAACATTTTCTAACAGGCAGAATTGATGGGAAAGGGTTCTCAGTATTTTATGAGGCTGTAATAAACTCTTTGCTGCCTAATTAGAGAGAATTTGACAGGGACTGAGAAATAAAAACCAAAGGAAAGCAAAAACCTGTCAAGATGGGGCAAAACCAAACTTAGTGCAAATGTAGGACCTTGGGACAAGGTCACCCTGAACTGCAGACAGTTCTAGGATCAGACCTGGGTGCAAACTTACAGACTTGCATCTGTCAGCAGGAGAACTGGGAACGCCTGCGGTTCCGCTGGGTCAGTTCAAAGACCTGATGGTTGCCACAGCAGCTGTGAGGAAAAGCCTTTGCTGTATCTTGTCAGACTATAAAAATGTGTTCATGCCCTGGGTCTGTTCCTCCCCTTGCCCCCGCTCCACCCCTCAGAGAATTTGTGTTTAATTTCATTAAAAGTTCAGTGCTTTGGCCACAGTGCCTGTATAACCAAGGAAGGAAAAGCCTTGAGCAGATCCTGGCTTTATGATGGTATGCGTGGGACATTTCATGCCCTGAGTTAAGTAAACTCTAACCTGTTTGGGCAATACCTTTTGGTCCATAGRAATGCCATTATTTAGACTATCACAATCAATAAATTGGATTTTGCTTTTGCAAGTGAAAGGGCTGTTATTTTTCATACAGTTTGTCAATAGGCTCCAGGTTAGGAGATATATGAAAGATATTCTATGCAGGCCAGAGAGTTATGAGCTCTCAGGCAGATGAATTATTTAAGTTCTTTTCACTTGTATAAAAAAATAAATACAGAGATGGCCAAAACAGATGCCATAAATTGTGGGTTTGATGTAGGATTTCCATCTTTCCTTGTCTGTTCTAAAAAGCCTGGGTTCTTTGTGCTGAAAATCCTTTCACCATTTGCATCCCTGCAGTGAAAGACATTATTTTGCACTGAAATAGTGTCCTTTGAACTGGACTTACAGGTGAAGACTTACTACACACGAGCTGGGAAGGCGTGTGCGGTTCTGCTGGAAGCTGGAGGGGGAAATGTCAYCTTCCCAGGCTCTCCTTGTGCAGCTGGGAGGGATTGCAAACCACCTTGGGGATGCTGCTCTCTACAGACAAGGCAAAAGCACCATGTTCTAACAAAGAGCTCTGGCATCCACCCCCCAGGGCGTCACCAGGGCAGATCAGGATCAACACCGCTTCCCAGGACACTCTGGCCCCAGCCCAAGGAAGGGCTCGGGCTCACCAGCACCAGCCTGGCCCGAGCTGTTGGGTCACCCTGGGAACTGAAGCAGCCAAGGACACTTTATTCCCTCCTTCTTGCTCTCTCCAGAACGACTCCCAGCTCCCATCCCCAGGAAAAGGCAAGAGGGCACAGTACCTTCCATTTTTTCTGACATCCCTGTAATTCCTACCTCTCTGCCATACCTGTCCCCGTGAGCTACTGTAAGGAAACCTCAAAGGAAACTGTAATTCATTGCAAAAACCCCCAAATTATTTGAGAATACAACAAAAGCTGTGTGATCTGGACAGGCAGCTCCTATGTTCCCATGGTTTGAAATCTGTCTTCCAACGTGCCCCTTCTCTTTGCCCCCAGGAGCTCTTTAGCCCTCACACCCCAGTTCAGCAGAGTTTCTGCCCTACCATTCCACTCTGACATGTCCGTTATTTCATCTTAATGCGCTCCACATACCTCATCAGCATGTTCAATACATATATTTTCATTTACAAGTGTGCTCTGAAGTGCCAGGACAGAGAATGGGGCCTCTTTGCTGCCAGATGCTTCAGGAATGTTTAAGCAGAAGGGGAATTCTTACATCCAATCTCATGTATTAGGATATTGGTTCCTTTTCCCCACCACCATGTGCCTGGAGCACTCTAAGCCAGCCAGCTCTACCCTTGCTGTTTCCTTACCCAATCCACTCTAGTTAAATACCTTTTTCATAAGGAGTTTTAAATTATAAGTCTAAATGAGGCCAATAAATTATACTTCATAAAATCCTGTGCACATCATTTCCTCACAGAAAAGGCTCCAAAGAAATATTTTCCATGCCACCACCTATGTTCCCATCCCTTTGCAATATAACATTTATTCTAATATTAAAATGGCAGCTGCTCTATAAATTGTGAATCATTAGCACTCTTCATTGATTTTTCCCTTGCAGCCTGCAACCCTGGGCAGCGACTGCGTGTGAATATCAGTCTATTGGATTGAGATTCATATCCTATTTGAGGGTCAAAGACCGAGACCTCGTGAGCTTGAACTTCTATCAGCCTAAAGCTGATCAATACCTGGAGATAKATTTGATCCTGGCTGCTCGCACAGATTAAGTGGCCATAAATACAATCAAAAACGGGAGGCTGCTGGGGTAGGCAGCCGGGGAGTGGGAGCCCAGCCACAGACGTGCCAGCTCCAGTGGGATTTCTGGGAGCAGGGACAAGCCTGCAGGGCTGGCTCCTGTACTTTTGGGGAGAGGGCTGGAGGCTCAGCCCTGCACGCAGCTGGTGGTGGAAGAAAGGAGGATTTGCAGCTTCAGGGACCTCAGAGACAGGATGCAGCATTGTTTTCCATGATGTTCCTGTTGGACATGAACCCTTCAGGTTCCCACACAGCCCACACCCCAGGTATCCCAGGAGGGAAGGGGGACTGCTCCTGGCACGGATCAGAACCTGCTGCACAACCACCGCTCAGCTTGSCATAGACACCATGGGTGGGCGCACCAGGATGATTAATTGAAAGACATCAAACAGATCAAATAAGTTCCTTTTTTCCCCTGTGTCCCCTCTCACCCTCCCCCACTATCTCCAAGTGAAACTTTAAATATATGATTAAAATGACCTGTTAAAGAGAAGAGACTCATTCCATTTGAGTATATTAATGGTGATTCTCTGCTGGCTGAGGAAGAAAAAAATCCATAATCATAAGCCTTATTAAAGAACAATATCCTTCGAGGGCTTATTGTTTTCCCCTTTAGAGASTGTGAAGCCTTGAAAAATAGACCTAGAAACAGAGAGAAATAGAGACACTGTGTTGCACTGCTCCAGACACCACGGCACTCAGGGAAATTACCTCCCTATTTTTAGGCATGTTTACAGCAGGCCTATTTGCAGTATTACCTTTGATCCTAAACTCTAATTTAAATGATTCTTTTAAACGCTTGGGAGACCCAGAGGGGAGATAATTAGAAGTGGCAGGAAGTGTGAAAAAGCAAAGGGACTCTTCTCTGCAGAAAGTGGCTCTAGGATGGGGTGTAGGATGTAACTCATGGCTGGGCAAGCAGCAAAGGGCACAAACCATCCCTTGCCATGAGTGGAGGGACCGGTGGCACCAGGATGCAGCTCCTGGAGCTGATTTTAGGAGGGAAGCCACTGCCTGGCAATAATCAAATACAAGCTGATGTTTATATTTACATGGTTTCATGTCCTTGTAGTGTCCTTGGGGGAAGAAACTTCATTATCATAAAGAATATGTTTTTATTCCACTACATAAGTACTACTTATTATAGTCTCATATATTTTCTGACACTACCAAGGGGTCTATATTGTTGTACATCAAGGTCACTGACAAGTAATATATTCAATCTATTAAGTTATTAGGGAGATAAATAATTTGGATGCAAGCTGAACTCTGAACTTTTACCTTTTCCCCTGACAGACGGGTAGTTTCTTGGCGTTCATACTAATCTCCCCTCTGCTTGAATAGTAATTCCATTAGGGTTATGGCTGCAGCTATACATATGCAATGACCTCAAATACAATTTCTTTATGGACATGGGCAATAGGAATATTAAAATTTTAAGCCAAAGAGGATGTAAATGTAACTTTACATTATTTATTGTAGACACAAATCCTTTATAATATTAAAGGATAAAGAATTAATAAAAGAAAGATCCCATAAACAATCCATAAAGTCAAATGTAGTTCTTGATTTAATGCAATTGCTTTTTAGTGTYATCTGGTTACAGACTTGCACTTCATTAAAAAAAATCTAGTCAAGGATCSGGAGCATCCTGCTAACTCGGTGGTCCCTGGGTGGTTTGGAAGGTACCTTTTACCCTCTGGTTCTGCTCCTGCCCTGGGACAGTCACAAGCCTGCCAAGGAGTGGGTGAGCTTGATCCAGAGTTATTACAGTTCTTTCGGTCCATGAAACTGGGACTAACTGGTTATTTTAGTCCCTGAAACTGGGACCTCTGCACCTGCTAGGCAAAATATCACTCTCTGTCAGACCACACGAGCCAGGTCTTCCTGCTGCCAGGACACCTTGGGATCGGCTTTAACCTGGCAGTGCCCCAGGGAGAGCCTCTAGGATTTGGGAGCTGCTGTTTCTCCTCACCCAAATATTCTACCAAGCAGTTTTCCCTGCTGATAAACCCAGCTGCAGGGACTGTGTGCCTCTGAAATTGCAATGTGGGAGYGTCAGGTGCCAGATTTTGGGAAAGGAAGTGTTCGGAGCATCATCCCTGAATGCTGCAGCGAGGAGGCTGCTTCCTCCAGGCTGGTGTTGTGTGGTCCTGGTATCGAGAACTTTAACTATGCCAAAATCACATCGTATTTAATAGGTGTTGACAACCAAAGTGTTAAAGCTGCTTTCATGTCAATTCTCTAATTTAGACTTCTGATGTCAAGAGAATGTAAACCTTGCTGAAAACACCAGTAATCTAAATAATTAGCTAAACTTTGGAGGGAGCTTTTCCCTCATGAGAACAGAATGAAAGTGGAGGAAATAAACCAATGAGATTTTCCTACCACGACTATTAAATTTTATATTGCAATACCTGCTGCTGTAATATGTATCAAGAAAATAGCTGTGATTATTACTTTTTTTTCCTCTCTGTGTTTATTTGGAATTGGTGTTTTGTTTACATATGAGAGACTGTTCTAATTATCCCCTGGGCATTTTAGACCTCTCACTGTTAACTAACCTGGATTATTTTTCCAGGGRGAGAACTGGCTGTGTGATCCTGCCTCTAATTTTCCAGGGAGACATTTTATTCCTGCTGCTAAAGACAGAAGTCAAACCCATCTGGGGTGTAACGCTGCCACAGTCAGAGTTCAAGCACTTCTTTTCACATTCTCCACTTTTGCTTCTTTTTTTCCCTCCTCCCTCATTCATCATCTCCYGCCCACGCCCTTTCACCACTCCTCAGTGTCTTCTTCCCACCAGGAAATCTCTCGGGGGGTCAGGGCAAGTTGTTCCCCAGGCACCTGCAGCCCCCACCCTGCTGTCCCCAGGRGTCTGGGCACAAACCATCCCCCCCAGTGCCCAGCTCATACAGAGCTGCCCTAAGTCCCCCTCAGCCCCAGATTTGCCCATTGGTAATGTTTGTGTATGATGTTTTCACGCTACCATTGTGCCAATAAATCAGTTTGATCCAAATTTKATGTTTTCCTTAGTTTTCCTTTTTTTTTTTGGTTGTGCCTGTTGGGCATTTGGGCCGGTTCAGTTCTGCCATGAACTTTTGTATTGCAATAAGCAAAATGCACTTTACATCACCATTTTAAAGCCAAATCTCCCACATGCACTATTAATTTAGATTTAATAGAACTATTGCTGATTAAATAATTGCCCATTGATGATAAGGAACTATTTACTGAAGAGGAATCATATCTGACCTATTACATGGCTGTTAATCCTCCCCTGACATGCCTTAAATTGTGAATTTGGGATAACTGAACTTGTAAAAAGAGCCTTTCAGTAGTTGCAATAGTGAAGCCATTCTGCTCAGAAGGGCTGGTGGCCTGTTCTCGAGAGTGGGCACAAAGTCAAGCAGAGTGAGGAGCTCTGGGACTCCCCCCCAGCAGCTGGTCCCTTCCCCAAGTCTGCTCTTCAATAAATTAGTGATGGATGGGGCTGTCAGGTGGGCACAGCCCCAAAGAACACCACTGAATTCTGTGGAATGGCTCTCTGGATGCTCCCAGGAATAATGTTTGGCCCTTCCAAATGAGCATTCCAGCCTGAGGAGGGGGTCCCTCCAGCCGGGGTGGGCTGGGATATTCCTGGAGCATGCTGGGGAGCACAACCCCCCTTGTGCTGAGGGAGGGACACGCAGGGGTTTAGCTTTGCTGTTGCAAATCAAACGAATGACATGGATTTGTGGCCTATCATCTTGACAGCCTCCTTTAAACTGCTTATTTTAAAACAGGATAAACAGGGGATTAATAACCTTGCAGAACACAGAGAGCCTGGTTCCTCCCAGGGAAGCCTCTGTAGCATCCCCCCCGGCAGCTGGGTGAGGATCTCACCCTGCTCCTGCCCTGCACCCTGGAAACTGTGTCCCCAGGAGTGAGCTGGGTCCCCCTCAGCCTGCAAAAATAACTCAGGATACGCCCCTGATTCAGTTATAAGAATAAGGTGATGCTGAAACATGACTTTCCTCTGCACTGCTTGATTTAGGGGGAAGAGGTCTGTGTAGTAAACTTGAATATTTTCTTAATCRTCAAAATAAAATCATTTCAAGGCCAACTCGTATTTCAACACAGTCCACTCCTCCCACCCCCACTCCAGTTGGGTAGAAATGCTCTTTCAAAACATGCTTGCAAGTTAAAGGTGTTAAAAAATTCACAGATTCCTTCCAATACACACAAACACACTTGTGTGTACTGGTGAGTAGCTACGCTGAGCGGCACAGGGCGGATTTCATCCAAGTCCTCRTGTCACTCAGTCATTTCAGGGCAGATTTTCCATCCGGTGCTGCTGGACGGCCCCGCAGAGCCCACGGCTGGCAGGGTGAGCAGGGCACACCGAGGAGGTCCCTTCCACACTTCTGCAAGGCCTTGCCGACYCGAAAATGCCACATTTGCAGCAAAGCGGCAGCACATCTAATAAATCACATCTGCACGCCGCGTTATTCACAGGCACTGACAGTTTAGGATTGACGACACCCGGGGCAACCTAATGTCAAGCACTCCTAATGAAAACTATCCCATTTTGCTCCAGTAGCAGCAGCTGCCAACAGCCATAATCTACTGGCATATGGAGAAGGCCATGCTAATCCCTGCAAGGTCATTAACAAGAGGGTGGAAATTACATGCAGAGCAGCAGCTGTGGCATCCTCGCTGCCTCACACTCGCCGGGGCAGGGGCAACAGAGGTGAAAAATGCGCCTGCATCTCAGCAGGCCGAGAGCTGGGGTGGAGCAGAGCTATTTCATCCCCTTCCTTCYCCAAAGCAGGGCTCAGTGCTGCTGGAATTCTTCCCGTGCAGGGGAGCCGGGGGCCTCTGAAGTGTCACCTGTTTTCAGCCTGCAGCGACTCGAGGAGAGCTGAACTCCAGGATGGCTGCAGCACACGGGAGAACAAGGGGGTCTTGGCCCACCCTGTCACACGGGCAGGAGCCGTGTCCCGCCTTCCCGACAGCCTGGCACTGCTGCCCTCGGTGCAACAGATGCAAAGAGCATCTTTGCACCCATCTTTCCAAGCAAAACACAGAGACCTGGTGGGTTAGTGGTGGACCCGGCAGTGCTGGGTTAATGGTTGGGCTTGATGGGCTCAAAGGGCTTGTTTTCCACAGAGAACAGAGTTCCAAGTGCCCTCCCAGCACTATACAGGGACAAGGGAACACAAACTCTGCAASCTGTCTTTCCCCCAACCCCTAATCCACAAATAAGGCCCCTGTCACTCCAGGCTTACCTCAGATTTATAGATTTTAGCATCTACATGCATATATGAGCTCTGCTGCCATAATCCCAAACTCACTCCCCAAGAATATTCTACCCCTGTATTTACATAGGAAKGCAGGATCTGGGTTTGTCTTTTCATTAAATCATGTAAACATTTTTATAAGCCATAAATCAAAAAGTCTGTTAAAACCCCTCAGCAATGACTACCTAAAACAAATCTTTTTCAATTTAAATCCCAGCCTGCATAGCGATCAATCCCATAAACCCCATAATTGTTAACATTACTTTGGGTAATGTTTAAAAACATTAATTTCAAAAAATGTAATAGGAAAAAAGCTCTTTAAATTGGCAAAAAGATAAATGGTCTCCAGCAGCATGACCTTTTCCCATACCACAGTGACATTGAATCATTTTAAAGTTATTTACATTTTCATTCTTCCCTGGAAAAATGTTGACAAGGCTTTCAGGGGCCGTAATGGATACTCAGTAACAYCTAAGGGAAGTGTAACTGCATCGAGAGCCCTTCCTCGATTCCTCGTCACACCAAACAGCTTTAATTAATGGTGGGGAGGAGATTCCAGAGCGAGCTGGCTCACCAGTGRGGCTGGCTGAGCTCGGAGAGGTAACACTGCTCCCCAAAACCTGTGAGGGGTTTAACCACCACTGTCTTCCTGCCTGGAGCACATATTCCTTCAGCTCTGCTTTTCCAGGATGAATTTGGCCTCCAGGCTCGGAGCCAGCATCAGGCTGCAGGTTGGGCCATGACAGCAGAAAAACACCCGAGAAAAGTCTTGGCTTTATGTTCCAACCTGTAACTGGAGCATCCCCCACTGGCAGCTCCCTGGGCAGAGGCCGTGCCGTGTGTGCACACACAACACACTGTCCCCAACACACCCAGGGGACACGTGGTGTGAGGCACTTGGAGGAGCTAGGCAGAGCTATTCCCATCTCTGGAAGTGTTCAAGGCCAGGYTGGATGGGGCTTGAAGCAATGTGGTCCCATGGAAGGTGTCCCTGCCCATGGCAGGGGGTTGGAAAAGGACCTTTAAGGTCCCTTCCAACCCAAACCATTCTGTGATTCTGTGGTAGAGAAATCTTTCCAAGACAAACAAGCACGATGGAGCACACACAACACCTGACACAGGCACAGAGTCTGGAGCAGCACACAACTGTGGCTCTGCCCYAAAAGCTGCTGGTGCAGAGACCTGGTACTTTACAAAGCCATTCCGAGGGTAGGCTAAAGTTTGCCACCATCTCTGCCTTAACTCACTGCAAAAACAGGGATGGGCTTAAAGAAAATAAAGGGGACTCTGGTTTTCCCTTTTTCCATCCTCTGCTGAGCATTTGGCTCTTTAGAAAGCAAAACATCTGCCATGGGGGAAGCAGGAGGTGGCTCCCAAGTGACTTCTGTCCCCACAGACACAGCAAGCCAGGGGTGGTGCGGCCAGACTCAGCCCTGACTCATGAGCCTTCAACAGCCTTCCTTGATATTCCTGCTGCCAGTTCCAGCCAGGCTTCCCAGCCCTGTCCCTGCAGCCCGCTGGGCACAGCTGTACCACGGCTCCCCACACCGCAATGGATCCCTGCTTGGCTCGTTAGAATATTAATGACAAGTAATGTGTCAGCCCCCAGAGGCACCGAGTGATCACATTCCAGCAGAGCTGTGCCCGAAGGGGTGACACAGGCTCCCCTGGGCTCCAGGGTCACACGGGGGACCAGGGCAGACACCGGGGCACAGGGACATGTGCTGTGGCTGCACATCACAGACCAGAACCAGGCACAGTCTGCAAACATCTGAGCTGCTACTTCGGTGTTGTCACTGGGGGATGGCTCAGGACTCGCTGCATCGCTGTGCCTGGTCCAAACAGTTCAACTCACACACAGAACACAACCCTTATATTGAAGTGGGGCAGAAATATCCCACCTGATCCAAGCATGTCAATTAGCGTTCATCCCAGTTAATGAGATGCTTCAACTAACACAAGGGAATTTATTTCTGAACATAATGATTTTTCTGTTGGCAAATCTAGTGATAAAAACCTGCACAAATCTGTATTTCAACGGAGCTGGGCTGCAGCCTGGCTCGGTGTGGTTGTGCTGCCCTGGTGCTGTGGCATGGCAAATATCAGCATCCCACAATTAGCATGCGGCTTATTAATCCCTGCAAATAAATGAGCCTGGTCCTCCAATCCAGAAGAACACTTGGGGGACCAATTCTTTATTTCTGAGTGTATGATTAGTACAAATTAAAACCAGAATAAGTTTTAATTTTGCCACATCAAGCAGGTTCATCAAAGTACCCTTAACCCCCAGAGCCAAATCCCAATAAAAGCATAACAAGGGAATATTTCAACTGGAATGATTAGGATAGTCCAGGAAAATTAATTTTGAAGTTCATGGCAGCCTCCTGTCAGAACCAGGCCACAGCGAGGAGGGAACATTCAGAAAATGGAAATGAAAAGGCTGTGCTAAGCACTGCTGGTGGCAAGGAACAGGCAGGACCTGGCTCTGCTCCTCCTCAAACACTCGTAAAAGAATCACAGCGTATGAAGCCAATTCGACGTGATGCACTCAACAACTGGAGCTCAATTCCCAAGTACAGAGCTCTGCTGCCCAAATCCTCCCTCATTTACTGAGGGCTGTGATTTGGGCTGGTCAGAGCCGTCAGAGCAGGTGCTGCTGGAGAAGGGCCCGCGGGGCTGCGCGTTGACCGACACGAGCCAGACACTGAGGACCACCTGGGATGCTCGACTTCACTTTCCAAAAAGCACAGCTCAAACCAATTTCTTTCTGGCACTGGTACCTTCTGCCACCTGGCTCTGCCCAGCACACGCAGCTTTGCTTTGCTGTTTCAAGCCCACGAGACACCAGCTGGGCTGGGGGGTCCTTCATCCTGCTGCCCCCGGGGATGGTTCTGGTGCAGTGATCCACAGTGCCCAGCCCTTCCTCAGCCCCAAGGAAAACACCATTCCTCCTCTTCCGCACACACAGACACAGCTTGCCTTGTCCCTCTCCTTTGCCAGGACTCTCCTGTCCCCAGCACAAGGATCCCCAAGGATGAGGCAGCAGCAGACCCGGAGCAGGGCTGCCTCCGGGAACAGGAAAGCAGGAATTTCAGCATCCAGTCTCCAGACACTATTATAACTCCTTTCAAACTATAATTTGTGGTTGATAAAACAAAGCAAATCCCAGCAAATCCTAGTACAGCCTGCAGCGTACAAAAGGAAAAGCAGCCACAGCTCAGCGTTATGTGGCCTCACAAAAAGGAACCAGCAAACAAGTCCAGCCTCTCCGACCAGGCTGTGTTACAGTAAAGGCTTGCACAGCAAGCTAAGATCATCTAAGCTGTATTTTGGTTTTTGKTTTTTTTTTATTTGAGAAAAGAATGACATGTTGGGAACCAACCTTCCTATTGGCTTCATTTATGCTCCACACAAATGCCAGGACAAATCCTGGGGAAACATCAAGCACCACGTTCTGAGATGAAGTCAACCCCACACCTCATGATTTTGCAACAATCTCTCCCAAACCCAGCCAACACAACTGACCTTCAATCCAGAGGGAAGGCTCAATCCCAGATGCCACATGGTCAACAGAGAGGGACCCCATGACTCTTGGGGGAATTTAGGAGCCAGCAAGGACACAGCCCTGGATGAGGGGTGCCAGGAGCCATCAAATAACTCCCCTCTGGCCTCGCCTGCAGAGCCCAGGTTGGCCTTGGTGAGGCCGATCCCTCTTTACAGGCAGATTTGGGGAAATCAGCTGTTTCGAGTGGAAATCAACCTTCCACCCCAAACCCTGTGGGGATGTCTGTGGGAGGGAGGCCCCGTCCCTGCACTTCCTTTCACTCCTCTCTTTGCACTTCTGTTCCTTGCCCCTGATTTACACCACCCTGGGAGAGGGGAGCCCGGCCTCGCACCCCGTCCCTGCTGTTCACGAGTATTCCAATGGGCTGTTTCCATAGATTGAGAACAGCATCCTCCCTCGGCAAAACAGAAGTGATTCCTGAATTAATTTAGATTTCCCACTGCCTTGTTAGGCCAGCTGGATATGGCACGCTTCATCTTCCCTGCAAACAGTGCCGCCGTCCCTGGGGGACACTCAGCACTTTATAAACCTGTCAAGCCCTTAAAGCCGGTGACCGTGAGGCTTCACAACAAACCGTGGGGAGGTTTATGGCCACACACACACCAGCCAGCCCCAGAGAGGAGCTCCAGCAYGCCTGGCTTGGGAAGTGAGGGGATGTTGTTTTGTGCTGTGCTTTCATTTAAAAGCGAGCGAGCTAAAAAAAAAGAAAAGCACCGCATGATTTATTTTAAAGCATCCAAGCTGCTGCAGCCTGCGATGCTTTGAGAGCGTGTGTAYGTACATGGGAAATGGGAGATTGTCTCCAAAGTCATTTGCATTCGTTCCCCCCTCTCCCTCCTCCGTGCAGGGAGYGTTTTTAAAAGGTCTTATCCTGCAAAGGGCTGAATACCTGCAACTTGAGCAGAAATCAGAGACTTTTGGGTGCAGAGCACCYGATCGAGCTGCTTTTTATTTAGAAAACACATTGTTCTGCCAGCTCCCCCCTCCAGCGCTGATTTATTTCTCTACTCTTCTGACAAGCTTCATAAAACATTTTTTTACACAAACAACATTATTCAGCATCTCTGTGACCCGCTCAGGCCGAGCGCTCCCCGCGGTCCGGGCAGAGCGGCACAGGCAGTGCCCGCTGATCCCCTGGGATGCTCCCCCTGTCCAGAGCGATGCCCATCCCTGGAGCGTGGGGACACAGGGACTGAGGCTCGGGTCGGTCCCCCGGGCCGTGCTCAGGTGCCGGACGCCGGCTGAATCCCAGCTGGAGGGGCTGCCGGCTCCGGCCGCTGCGCTGTCCCTCGCTGTCCCCCCCGGCCGTTTGCTCAGCCTGACGAGTCGGCATCTGATGGAGCCGCTGCCGTTTGGGTCCCTCAGGGATTACGAGACGACTGCAGCAGGTCCCTGCTATTCTCTGCAGCCCAGCGTGTTGTTGCTTCATTAAACGCCAAATTGTTACATTAATTCTAACTGCCCTGTAGAGATGTAGCTGTCAGGAATGATTTACTCGCCTCCAGCTGACTCGGAGACTTTTTCCAGGCTCTGCGTAGACRCTGGAAGAGGCCAGTGCCCGGGTGGGAGTGGGATGCAGGACGCGTGTCCAGCCAGACACTGGCAGCAAGTGGCTCTGCCCTCCCTGGAGAGACAGGGATGCTCTTCAGACCTCAGTGAAAAAATAACCAGGGAGCTAAAAAATGTGTGGAGTTTGGTTTTGGCTGCATGGTGGACTGCTGGTGAGACAAGTTGCCTGTTAACGGGCAGCATCTTTGCTGGAATATTTACTGGGACCAAATCTCTGGGATCTCTCCTTCGTCCTACCTGGTAGCTCTGCCCGCACTGCAGGGAGAGGGTCCAGASGTTTTCCTGGTTTGTCCCCAAGGACTAGGCGAGGTGGGACATGCAGGGCAGTGGGAATACCTTTGTTCAGATGCTCTGATACATCTGGGAAAAGCCACCAGGGGGGCACCTGAGGATGGCCTGGTGCCATCCACCATCCCTGCTCCCCGTGGATGAGGGGTTCCACCTGGCCCACATCCCCAAAGGGATGCTGAGGTCCCCAGGCTCTGTGCCCAAGGAAGTGGCCTGGCCCCTTTTGCCACCTCCTCCCCCGGATCGGACCGGATAAGCCCCCCATGCCGGCCCAGCCTGGCTCTGCTTGCGCCGGCTCCTCGTGTTGTGGCTCCCACGGAGGCTGTGCAAGAGGATCCGGCTGGATTATCCAGGCTCCGGGCTCACGGCTCCCGCCGCTCCCAGCGGCTCCGGCCCCGCAGGCGTTGGGTTACTGCCCACGGAGCGCCGCACCCCCGGCACCACCGCAGACAGGTCCCACGGCGGAGCTGACACCCCACAGGAACTCAGGACACGCTGGACACTGAGGAGGTGTCTGTCCCCTGGGCGAGAGGGTTTCGGTTTCATCGGCCTCACACAGGAAATCTGAATATGAAAAAAATAATCTTCTTCTACTATTTAACATAAAATGTAATATTTCTCCAGGAAGCACAAGTTTAGGCACAAAGGTGAATGTGTTGTTTGGGGGGAAAAAAAAGAAATTAATACAGTAGATTTTCCTCACTGAGAAGACAAAAAATTTCCTTCCTCCCATGTCGTGCACTTACGGAAATCAGTTAAGGTTGTAAAGCCACCTGCAAATTGAGCAAAGCAAATCCCCTCTTCCTAATTCTGTTTGGGTTTTACAAGCTGTCACTCAGTTGGACAGTGTTAGTTTTATTTGCTTCTTTCAAATTGGTTTTCTTTTTAACGGGAAGGAAGCATTTATATTAATGGAATCCTTGAGCCTCGGCCCTGAAAGGAGAGGCTGAAATGCAATCCCTGAATTTGAGCTCAGGACACTCGGGGAGCTCTTCACGGTGTTCAGACGAGCACAAGCACTGGCAACTTCCAGCTCGTTCTGCCTTTCAGAGCAAAGCACAAAGGCGGGGATGGGGGGGTGGGCGGGGGAGATTTGCATTTCTTCTTTTCTTAAATTCAGCCATCCCCTGGGAATTCCCAGGGGGAAAGGAACAACAGTGCCCGTTATTTACTGGGAGGGAAACGATGAGAAAAATATGTATAAAACACAGGATCAATTACTACAGTTTTTAGACTGGTTTTATAACAGCAGAATTATCCTAAAATCGACAGCACTTCTGTCTTTCTGTTTTATTTCTTAATTTTTGGGACATAAGAGTGCTTCAAAATGTTTTTTAGTCTTTTATAGGAAAATATTATGAATACTTGAACTGCCAAAATATTTCAATGCAAAACACTTGCCCAGATTTGGTGAGGGTCTTTCCAGACACAGAATTCTTGAATACACGAACTCTTGTTTGCTCTTTAGGTGAAGTTCTGCGATCTGCTTGTTTTAAATCCCATAGTTTTCTATTTACTCTATGAATTTCCACAAGAAATGTGATGTAACTACAGGCTGGCAGCAACAGTTGTCTCTTTATTACTCACTCCTGGAGAAGGAGGGAGAAGCTGCCGAGCCTGGGTGTGGGCTCAGACTCAGGAGCTCAGACCTGAATGAGGCAAACTTTTGGGGTTTCTCCCATCCCTGCCATAGCTCCTGGAGTGGATCTCCTGGAGAGAAAAGAGGGAGTTTCTCCTTTGGGTGAGCAATTCCTCCCTAAGGCGGTGAGAATGGACCTGCTCTGCTTTGGGCAGGCTCGTGATGCCTCCCTGAGAGCAGAACGCGGATGTGTCAGGAAGGAGGCAGTGATGTATGTCCAGGGCAGCACAGCCCCCACGGCGGCCGAGCAGTGGCCACGTGTCCTGTAGGAAAGGCGAGGAATAAAAGCCGGGATGTCCCGGGTGTCCCTGCCTGGCATCTGGTGAGACCCCAGGGCACAGGGGCCGTGCCAGGCTCAGGCAGCCCCCAGGACACAGCCCCACCCGCAGGTACCAGAGCATCGCCCCGGGCTGTGCTGCTGCTTCGCGTGCACAAGGAAGATCCCGGTGCAAATATTCCCTGACTTCCCAGGGGAGGGAGAACCTCAGAGCCCGTGTGTGTTCAAAAGTGTCTGTCACCAGATCCTTACAGCAGAGAGCTCAGCACAGCACTCCACTGTGCTCGCAGGAGTGTGACCGCGGACAGTTGTATATGAGGATGTGTGTGTTTATCTGGAGATATATCTGTGTGCTTATATATATGCATATGTTCGGTCAAACTGACTCCCTYGGGGATTTTTTCCTTTTCTTTCTGATTTCTCTTTGACATATTTCAGTATCTGACTCTGGGTTTCACATTCACAACTTTCTGCTCGCAGACAGACAACATCAGACTCTGTTTCCTGTTGCTTTATCAGCCCAAATTTCTGCTTTCGCCTTTGCCATAAGTACTGAAAAATAAAGATGACCCATCAAMAATATCATGCTCAAAGCCTGTGTGTGCCCAGAGCAATCCTGTTTGGATCTCCCAAGGACGGCCTGCCTCCCACATCCTCTTTTTTTTTGTTTGTTTCAAAGCATTTCCACATCAGTGTGTTTGCTCCTCTATCGAAAGAGAAGGGTGTATTTCAACACTTTGTTGAAWCATGGCATTGAGTTTGAAGAGCTTTTACTCTTAATTCCAGGGTTTTTATTTACTGATATTGATGTGGATTTAGCAAAAGGCTATTTAAAGTTTAGCTGACAAATTTATTTGTAATCTTGAAGTATTTGATCATTAGAGAGAAAGCGAGAATATAAATAAAAGACACTGGACATTCACATAATCTACAGTAAATTCCATAATTTTTACAGATAACAATATACATATTGTCTTGCCTTTCCTCACAATCAGCTTGCACGGTATCCATGGAAATACACAAATGCCTGGAACAGAGACGTGTCCCCAGGAAAGGGGGTGCTCACTCCAGCAGTGCCTGGGGAATGGCTTGTCCTAAACCAGCCGGACCCCYCGAGAAGGTATTTGGCAACAAGACATCAGGGTGATTTTTGAGACACTTTGCAGTAAAACTGATGCAAAGAAATTTGAAGGAAAAGCRTAAGATCCACAACCCAGAGCCACCAGTGTTCCTGGGTCAAGAAAATTCACCCCTTGACCTTGTGATAAACGTGGAATTGCTTGGTGATAAATACATCTATTCACGGTTCAATGCTTATATGGAAGAGTCAAACTAGCAATCTACAAATTAAAAAGAGGAGAAGCAGAATTAACATATGATTTTCATTTTACAAAGGAAAGGGGGTTGTTGATAAATGATTGGCATATTAAAGAGCATCTCATTTTAGAAAAGTTAATGTAAATTCAAAATAAAACAAAACATACCGCATCGGTGCGCTTTTAAAAAAATCTGCTGGAAGAACAGAGAAGTTTCCTACCATGGATTTCTGAAGTGATTCACTATGAACATTTCTCCTATAGAAATATAGACATTGTCACACCTTTCACCGTGGATGAGGACTTAATTTTCCCTTAAAAATGTCTCGGTGTGGATGGGTGATGAAGCAAGTCCTTGCTTTGGAGAATGCACTGACAACAGAAAGCAAAATACCTCCTATCAAATCTGTAAAGCACAAGTCCTGGTGTTTAGTAAAGACACGAGAATCAGTTTTGTTTGGGCGCTCCGGGTGCCAGTGGCCGCGGTGCCACCGCCCTTGTCCAGCATCCCCTGCCAGCCCAGTGCCGGCTCATCCTCCGGCTCCGCTCGCTCCGCGTGGCCACGTTCCTGCCCCGCTCGGCACTCCCGGCTCGTCCCTCTGTCATTTCCAAGAGCGGGTGACGTTTGACAGCACCGAGCCCTTTCCCTTCCCGCTGCACGGGGGTGGCCCCTGTATCAAAACTGAGCGTGGTCGACTTCATCCAGCCAGGAGGCCGGGCTGGCCGGGAAATCCGGGTACCCCCCGCTGCTGCCGGTGGAGAGGTCGGAGCTCGGTCCGTTCCCGGCCAGGAYCCTCATGGGCTGGGGCACCCCTTGTCCGCTTTGTCCCATGATGCCCAAGCCGTTGTCCGGGTAAACCAGGCTGGAGATTAAAGGCTGGTGGCCCGGCAGGGCTTGCAGGGAAGCTGGGGACTGCGGGATCCCGTAGGGGCTGTTGGATCGCAGGTCGTGGTACTGGTCCTGAGCCGGGATCCCGCTGTGATCCAGAGCGAAGCTCCCGTTGGTCCCGGCCTGCCTCCCCAGCGCGGGGGACGCTTCGTTGAGATTGCTGTAAATCCCATTGGAATGGCTCATTTCTGACATGGAGGGCTCGTCTGAAAGGGAAACGGACTGGTTTTACTGGGGGAGCGATGGTCACGGCTGGGGGGGACTGGTTTTACTGGGGGAGCAGCGGTCACAGCTGGCAGCGGCCACCCGGGAACTCCCACGGGCTCCGGGTATAAACAGATTAGATGGATGGGAGCTGAGCAGCCACGCTCTTCCACTTGTAATTCCTTATTATTCCCGTCCTTGTTGACAGATCTCCATAGGCGACCACRGGATTATTATTTTTTCTGAGTACAAACATCTAATACATTTTGGATTTTAAAAATATGCATGAAAAGTACATATTAAAATATAAAACTGTGATTTTAAAATATTTTTTTAAAGGGGAAGTGAGTTCAGTGTCTTTCCACCTTTCATTTCTATTTGGTTTTGAGGTTCRTCTTGAATTTTGATATAATTTTTAGGAGCTACCTGAACCAATGCAAGATAAACTGTCCATTGCTCAGAAAAAGAGATATTAAATTAAGATATTTTTCTGCTCAGGAACAGGCTAATGGAATCACAGGAACACAGAATGTATTTGTATGACTTAAAAGAACTCCTGAAAAATGAGCAATATTTTTTAAGTTCCCAGCAAAAATTATTTGTATTCGTTAGGGGTTTTATGGGCAGTGAGAGCTGCTCTGTTGCCTGGGATACAAACCTGCTTGTGGCATCGAGCTCTCAATAACTGTTCAACATTTTTTAGTTATTATTTATGGAATATTCATTTTTAATGAGCTGATACACAGTGTGTATAAACAGACCCGAAAATCAAATAGTTTTAGGAGCACAGGAGAGGAGCTGAGATGCAAAACCATGCGTGTATAAACACACACATTATAGAGGTGGCTGTGTAAATATGCACAGAGGTTTGCATTTCAGTTTCTCTCCTATTCCTAAAAACGATACACACACAAATTTGRGACGGAGCTCTGGGCTGGAGCTGGGACTGTGTAAAATGTGTCCCTGCAAATGCCACAGCCACTGAACTCCCCACCCGGCACAGGGCCCTRTCCTGCTCCTGCGGGTCTGGAGAGTGTGGGATGAGGCTGAGCAGGACAGGAGCTGGTGTAGGACTGTCCCTGGGCTTGTCAACAGAAATCTCGGCTCCCAAGAGGGGACACTGTGATGCAGAAGCCTCCTAACATGCAGCAATCTCCCTTTTGCAACACAGAAACAGCTCCCACAGGACTGAAGAGTCCTAGTGAGCAACTACACAAATAAAACCACCCCTAAATAAGATTAAAAAAAAAAAATCACACACATTTCCCGATAGAAACGCTCAGTGGTTCTGGACTCTCTGTTTTTGTATTTCCAAGAGTCCCTTGGAAAGGCCATGTGTGAGCAACGGCTCTGACATGGCAGCGCCTGCCCGGGGAGCTCTCCCTGCTCTTCCCGCAGCTTTTCGGGCCCCGCTGGAGCAAGAGCGGAGATTCTGCCGCCGTCCCCAGCCCCGGCTGCCCCTCGGTGCCGCGGCTCCGGTTCCGCCGCCGAGGGCCGGGCAGCCGGGGYCGCCCCGCGGTGAATCCCAGCTCTGCCCTTCTCCAGCCCCGGGYGCTTGGGTTCACTCGCTGCGTTACGGCTGCAAATTCAGACCGCGGCACCGAGGGGGTGAAAGCAGCCGGGGCACGGGCAGCAGCTCCGCGGGGAGGGAGGGCACAGAGCGCACTCGGCAGAGCCCCGTCTGGGGCTGCGGGGACCGACCTGTGAAGGAGACCTCGGCGTCGCTGTCGGGCCCCTCCTCCTGGATGCTGTCCTTGTCCGACTTGGACGTCCCCCGGGATCGCTTCATGTTCCTGAAGTATTGCCCCCACCGCTGCCTCCCCGCGTCCTTCTTCAGCCTTTTCTCCTTGGCCCTGCGGTTCTGGAACCAGACCTGCGAGCAGGGCACGCCGGGGAGCTCGGTGGCTGCGGGGCCGGTCCGTGCCCGCCGCCCCCCGCCCCGGCCCGGCCGGACCCCGCTCTCACCTGCACCACCCGCATGTCCAGCCCCGTCTCCGACGAAAGCTGCTCCCGGACGTGCCGGGCCGGTTTGGGCGAGTTGTTATACGCGTTTTTGAGGGTCTCCAGCTGCTTGGCCGTGATGGTGGTGCGGGGCCTCTTGGCCGTGGACTCAGCCTCTGCCGACACGGTGCGAGTTAGAGGCGAAGCTACCGCGGAGCGGCCCCGGGGATGCGGGACCCCCGACCCTCCCCAGCCACTCTCGCCCGCAGTTGCTCCCGGCACCCTCCCGCCCGGTGTGTGAGCCTGTCCCGGAGGGCAGGAGCGCCCGGGGTGGCCTCCCTCCTGCCCTCGGGGATTGAAGGGACAGAAGGGGCAGGGCAAGGGGTACCTCTCTGCTTGGCCGTCTCGTAGTCCGCCTTGCAGACCAGCCTGCTGTCCTCCATGAGGTAGAACTCGTCGCCGGTGGCCAGCTGCCGCTTGCAGACGATGCAGGCGAAGCAGTGCAGGTGGTAAACGAAGTCCTGGGCCCGGCGCACCACCTGGGTCGGGGGGATGCCCTGCTGGCAGGCGGCACACTTCGTCCCGAAGCGCCTGAGCAGGGGGGACAAGCGGCGGCCGCTGAGCTGGGGGAGGCCGGGGGAGGGTCCCCGGCCCGACCCGGCGCTGTCCGCGGTGCTGCGCCCGGTGCCGCTGTCCCGGTGCTGAACCCGAAACGTGCCCGGTGCTGAACCCCAGCCGTGCCCGTGCGCCGCTACCCGCGCCGCGACACCCACCAGAATCGGCCGCCCCTCGTCCCCGGCCGCCCCCCGTCCCGTCCCGGGCCGTCCCCACGCACTTGAAGAAGTCCTCCTTGCAGTAGACGCCGTCCCCGCGGCTGAAGCACTTCTCGGCCAGCTGCGTCTGGCAGTCGGAGCATTTCAGGCACTTGCTGTGCCAGTGCCGGTCCAGGACCTTGAGGATGAACCTGTCCACGATGTGCTGGTTGCAGCCGGCGCACAGCGGGATCTCTGCGGGGAGGCAGCCCCCGTCAGCCCCGACCGGCCCGGCCCGGCCCGGCGCCCCCGGGGCTGCTGCCGACCGACGGCCAACCCGGGGGTGGCCCGGGGAACAGCACGAAAAAAATCATTATTCGTTCAAATTCGTTGTCGCGGCGCCGCGTGAGCGTCAGCCCGCGCCCCGGAGAGCACCGAACCCCCGGGCCGAGCACACTCCGGGGAAGCGCCCGGGAGAACCGGGATGAACAAAAAGGGAAGTGATGGAAAAGGAATTAACCCCCCCGAGCGAACCGCCTGCAAAGCTGCAATTATTCCAGCCTCTTTTTCCTTTTCCTAACTTCTAAATTTCACCTGCAAACAACGGCGAGGTAGCCCGAACAGGGTGGGGAAAGAAACTACCAAAAATTACGAGAATCGCACTGAAAATAAAAACGCGGTCGGCTTGATCCGTCCCCCTACAGATACCGACAGAGATTCAACAGAAGGAGATAAGAATACAGATATAGAGAAATAGAGGTATAAAAATAAAGAGATACAGTAGATAGAGAACGAAATGTACGGATATATAGACATAAATGTATATATTTCGGTATATAGGTATAGATAGAGATATGTAGGTAAAAATATGAATATGAGGTACATAAATACAGATATATCGGAATAGAGATATATGACACGGCTGTACAGATGGATACGGACACGAGAGTATCTAATGTAAAGATAACTATATGTACAGATACAGAGCTGGATCGCTGTGCACGGGGGTAAAGGTGGAGGTGATAATCGTTATTCTTAACGATTCACCGCTTCCAAACAAACAACCCCAAAAGCGCTGAAGGCAGCGGCCCCGGCCAGGACCGAGCTCCGGCACCGGGCACGGTAACACGGCGCAGCCCCGGGAACACGGTCCAGCCCGGTCCGCGGCTCTTACGCTGCATGGCGATCCGCGGGCCGCGGCAGCTCCGCTCCCTCAGGCGGGCCGCGGGCTCTGGCGCGTCTTCCGCGGGGCGCGGGCGCAGCCCCCGCCGCCCCCAGCCCCGCGCCCGCCGCCCCCCGCCCCGTCGCTGCCGAGGCCGGGCCGGGTGCGGAACCGCCGCGCTCCCCCCCGCCGGTTCCCCCCCCCAGATCACGGCGGCTGTCGTCCCCCGCTCCGGCCGCGGCCACCCCCGCGGCGCCGGGGATTTAATTCGCTAAAGCGGGTTATTTTTAGACGCCGGCCGTCCCCGCCGGTGCCGGTCTGAAGCGCYGGGCAGGGCACCGCGGCGCGCTGTATTTAATCCCCCCCGCCCCCGGGCCCGGCGGCACATCCCCTCCCGCCGCCCCTTCCCGGCTGGGCTCCGCGGGAGGGACGCGGCTCCGGGGCTCCCGGGAACCAACCCCGACGGGGCCGACGGCGGGCGGGGGTCGCGCCGGGGGAGGTGGCACCGGCCGCTGCCCCGAGCTCGTTAAGAGCCGCAAACTCCGAGATTTGCCCCCGGTCCGGACAAAGCACCGCTCGGCTCGGCCCCCCCCGGCGGCGCGAACCCCCCCGGGACCGGCCCTCGGCCACGGTAAGCCCCGTTGAGCCCCGCCGAGCCCCGCCGAGCCCCGCCGAGCCCCACCGAGCCCCGCAGAGCCCCGCCGAGCCCCGCCGAGCCCCGCCGCTCCCTTCCCGCTGCCTTCCCGGGCCCCGACGGAGCCGTAGACCTCCGGGCCACGAATGGGCGTCGTGTCCTGCGGGAAAACGGTGTTTGCACGTCTTTCGTTCTAGCGGGGTTCGATTTCGGCGATGTCGCCGCCGCCCRCGGAGAGCAAAAGCGGTTCCCGGGTGCCGGGTCAAACGCGCAGCTACCGCGGCCGCGATGCCAGCACCGCGGAGAGCCCACGGGGACAGCCACGGAAAGGCGAACCGCGGTAGGACCGGAAGCACCAGCCCCTTCACGGGAGTGCCGGGGCGCGCGGTCGGTCCCCCTCTCGGTGACACCTCGATCCCCGCACACCGGCGGGGCCTCCGCCCCGGTTCCTCGTTTTGTTTTTAAGTCCCCCTCTGCCGCGTTCGATGTCGGCGAGAACCGTGATGGCTCCGTATCGGGACCGGACCCTCTGCCCCGAACCTGGTTCGGCCACCCCCGGTGACACACGGAGCCCCGGCCACGCCGAGGGAGCCCGGCCCGGTTCYCTCCGCCCCGACAGGGCAGTCCYCGTTCGTTACACGGGAGGAACAAAAAATTAGGAGAAGAATTAACGGGAGTTTTTCTAAAGAGGGGACTAAGCCAGGCGGGAGCCGGGCAGGGGGGCGCGGGTGGTCCCCGCAGTCGGAGGGAACCGTCGGACAGCAGAGAGTCCCCGTTTCGTCCCTGCCCTCGTTGCGCGGGGAGCGGTGGGACCGCGGGGCAGGAGCCGCCGCCCCGCCGGGCCGGGCAGCGCCGGGGGCCGGGGGCACTTTTCCGCTGGAATCAACGCGGAACTCCTGTCCCCACCCGACGGGACCCAGACGGGCGCCTGGAGTAGGTGCGGAGCCGGAGTCGCCGGAGGACGGGGGACAACGAGGAGGGTTCTGATGTCGGGTACGAGGCAGGAGAGAGAGAGAGAGAGCGTGGGGCGGGCGGGATGGACCGAGACGGACCCCCCGACGCCGTCGGGCCGCCCGCCCTTCCCCGCATCCAGCCCCGACCGCGGCCCCGACGGTGCCCCCGGGAGCGCGGAACCGCCACAGACGGAGCGGGGCCGGGCCGGCTCCCGCCGGGGCTCCAGAGCATCCTCCGGTGCCTCCGCGGGGGACGCGGAGGTCTGCGCGCCTCCTCCTCACCTGGGCTCCGCGGGAAGGGGCAGAGCTCCGCTGCCTTCTCCGACCCGGCGCGGACCCGCTCCAGCAGCATCGCGGCCTCCGTGGGCGCCGTCCGAGGTGCGCGGGTGGCTGCGCAGGAGTGGCGGAGCGGCGCGGAGGGGCGCGCAGGGAGCGGCGCGGGGCTGGGCGGAGCGGGGGGGCGCGGGGGGCGGGCCGGGGGCGGCACCGGGCCGCAGCTGGGCCGCGGTTCCCCGCCGGCCTCTTTAGCMTCACAAAAGCGGCGGGGGGAGCTCTGTCCCCCCGTCCCACGCGTGGCCGCGCCCGACGCGTGGGCTCAGGCTGCATCCGCATCCCTCGGGCGCAAAGCGGCCCCGGAGCCCCCGAGAACCCCCCGGCGGCCGCACGAAGGGGGTCGGGAGAGCCGCCGTCGGGGGAAGCCTCCCCCCGGGCCCGGCCGCCCCCCGGCCGCCCCCGCGCCCGGATTTCGTTTGTCCCCGCGGTGCGGGGCTCCCCCGACGCCGCCCGTGGGCAGCGGGGGGGGCTCTTCCCCCTCCTCTAATTAATTAACCATCGCGGAGCGGTGGCGGGTGGCTGACCCCCGGCCAGCGGCGCGCTGGGGCTGCACGAGGTTAATCGCACTAATTGCAGACGGGGCGGACACGGACGGGGTGTGTGTGCGGAACACGCGTGTGCGCGGGGCTGCGGCTGTAGCTGCGCGGGGTTTTTCCGTGTGCGGCGGCTGTGGGGCTGAGCGGGTGCGCGGGTAGGGCTGGGCAGGCGTCTGTGGGTGCGCTCAGGTGCGTGTGCCTGCGCCCGGGCCCTGTGCCCGTGCTCTGCTCCGGGGCCACTCGCGTCTCTGCGTGTGCGGCGCTGCCGGTGCGCTCCCGGGGGCGCGTGGGTCCGTGTTTGTCTGTGAACAGCCCCGTGCGTGTGTGCGCCGCTTGCCCCAGGCAGCCGGAGCTGATAATTGTGGTTGTTACTGTGAGCCCGTTAATCCCCCGAATCCCTTTACCTCCTGCTCGCGGGGGATTACAAATTAATAAAAGCAGCTTAGGGGCGGGAGCCTCCAAACACACATATGCTCCTGCCGACGGCAGCACGGGGACTTTCGCCCGCCCCATACCGAGCCCCCGACCTCGTGGCACCCACCCCACTGCTGAGCACCCCGAGGTGCCACACCACCCTCCCGCCTGCCCCCCTCCTCGGGTGCTGCGGGGCCGAGCGCTGGGTCCGGACTGTCCCYTGGGATGGCTCATCTGGCCAGGGACAGGCCCCAGTCTGCGGGACAGCTCAGCCCCGTGTGGAAAATAGTACAGGGAGACATTCTGGGGACCGGGATCTGGGGTCCCCAAATAAAGTACCCAGAAACGCCAGGCTGGGGTCCAGGTACTGCCGGAGTGTGACCGGCGCCGTGCTGCACTGACACCGGGTACCACCCGCACCGGCCCCCGACCCTCCCCAGGGACACGAGCAGCTTCTAGGGGGCAGCTGATGGCCCACACGGTCCCTTGGAAGCTCGTTTTTTAAGTGGATTTTTAATCTGAGCCTCTAAGGAAGCAGTTTAGGAAAACCCGAGTGTGGTGGTGCCTGTTTCCCGGGCATGGGGCAGGGGCGTGGCAGCTGTGGGAGGACAGGAGGGAGGGCAGGGGCTGTGTCCCACTCAGGACCATCAGTGGCACCCACCGGCCCCGTGGTCTCTCACACGGTGACACCCAAGACCCCACAAAAGCCCCTTGTGCTGACCTCTCCCTGCACACCCTCCCGTGTGCCCCTGCTCAGGCTGGAGCAGGCACCAGGCCTGCCCATGGCTTCCTCACTGCCGTTCTGCCACCCTTAATAAAAACCACTCAAACATTTATTCCTTCCCGGTTTTCTTTCTCGTCCCTGGTTCAGAAGATTCCTTAGCAGCTCTTGAGAAGTCTGTTCTTAAAAATACACCTGCAGATGATGGATACGGTGTGACGTGGACATGTTCATGAGCTGTCCTGGCAAGAGAGTTCAGCTAAAAACAATCTGCAGACACAGGTAAAGAGCACAAACACACCACTTTGCCCAAACGCTTGCAGTTTATTTTAAACAAGCACATTAATTTACAATTTAGTACAAAACAGTCACTTTTCCTTCCAAGAGAGGAATGAGACAGTAAAAACCCAACCAAACCAGAACAGACTTGGAAATGTCAAGTTATTGACTTCAAATAAATAGAACATTTAAATTACTGAAATGGTATCGTCACTATTTTCAACACCTCATGTGCAACAACACACCTGGGACCTTTGTTCCCATCCAGTTCTGTGCAGGAACAGCAGGATGGATACACTGCTGGAAACACAAAATTAGGAGTTCTCAGGGATAACTTCATTAGGTTTTCTTTAGCACTTGCAGCTTTCCTCTCTCTCCTGGCACATTCTACTCCTTTTATTGTCTATGAAAACATCCCRAGAGCAAAGAAAGCTCCACGAATTACAAAGGGCCAAGAAATCCCTCTTRGAACTGAGTGCCCCCAGCACAGCACAATACACACAGGGAAGTGGCATTGCAGGAACCTCTGTGGACAACACACCACACAAATAAACCCTTCAGGATTGAGGAGATGGGGCTTGGAGGCAATTTTTTAACCAGAAACACTTTCCTGGCAGCATCACCCATCCCCCAGCACAGTCTGTATCATTAYAGAGACATAAAATGATACAATTTGTCATTAGAAAGACAGAAAATAAAAACAAGCAAACCAAGATTCACACRAGTGAATTCAAAGTCAAGAAAACCTTCCCAGATGAGGTCCTGGAAGGGAAAGCCTTGGCTGGTTCACTGGCAAGAGTTGGAGCACCAACATGGACAAGCAAGATCCTAATTTTATACTTTTATACACCGAAGAGACAAAAAAAAATCCACTGAAGTTTGAGGATTGGTTCATTTTGTTGTGTTTGCAGCAGGGTCACAGCAATATGGAAGTTTATGGTGTGTAGCAAACCCCTCACCTTGCTCCAAATCCACACTTGCTSGTTTTTAATGGCTAAATCATCCCCACAAACCTCCAAAGCCTTATGCTTTCATGTGCAGATGAAAATGAGCAGAATGAGTTAAAGCTGATGAAACCAGGTCTATATATTTGTTAGAATTCTACCAACAGCTATAATGACTGATTTTCAACCTGAGGATGTGCAACACCACTGACAGCAGGAATTAACTGGCCCAATCTTCCAGATCCAACACCGCTATGCTGGGTTAGGTGTTCCTGGTGTTTGGATTTTCTTTTAAAGCCAAATGTCCTTGCTTGTGGGCTGAGAACACCTGCCCAGATTAGGCCTCTCAAAAGTTTCCTGATTTTCAAAACTAAATGTGCGATCTCCAGATTTTCCTCTTAATGAGCTTCCTCCTGGGATCTCTCACTGGATTCCTGCCCAAACCAAGGGCTCTGATGAGCCTGGACCTCCTTCCCCCAYGGGCTCACCACCATCATGTTTTCATATTCAAGCCCAGGTGCTCCGATAGGGAGTCATAAATTCCTAAAGAGACAATGCCCAGGATTGCTCCTCATGCCAGAACTCTGCCCTCATAGGGCACAGAGTGGCTCTGTGGAGGCTGCACATGGCCCAGGGTAGGAGCTCTCCACTCTTTCCGGCTCCATGGACAGGGCCTGGAGTAATTTCTGCCTTTGGAGCAGGAGCCATGGAACACATCCAGCTGTGAGGATGGCTCAGAAAAGCACAGGCCATGCCCCTCTGCAGGAATGTTGGACTGACAGTGTCATGTAAAAGGGGATTTTCTCCTCTGCCACRTTCACAACAACCCCAGAAAGTTGTTCCTTTACCTGTTTGTTATTTTGATAAACTTAAGCAACAAGGGACAGTGAATCTTTGAAGCTTAATTCTGTTATTCCTCTTGGATGCTGCAGAAACACATCAGAACTACTCAATTTTGTGAACAAACAACATTCGATTACAAAAAAAATAACCCTGTGGAGTTTTTGTGCTTTTAGACCATTGTTGTTGCCAGGCTTCAAACTTCCTATGCTGGGGCTTATGAGGGAAATCAGAGGAGGACACACTAATGGCATAAATACAGGGAATTGGCCAGGGACTCCTTATTCCTTCTCGTGTAACAGAGGAGCCAGCAAACATTCAATTAAATTAAAAGTTGCAAATGTAGAATTGAAAGGAAAAGCCTTTTTATATAACATAATTAATCTGGAGAACTCACTGCCACGAGAAAACATTGAGGCCAAAACCTATTAGGATTAACTAAAGATTAGGTAATGGATAACTAGAACATGCTCAATTACATTGGATAGGATTATAAACTTCACTATCCAGGACGTGAATTATCCCCCCCAGCCAGGATCACAGGAACTCCCATTCCCAATGATAATTTTGTAACAGTTTTCATGGTTTCTTCTCATTGCTGCCCACCAGGACCCCAGACTGACCTGCAAAGGCAACTGCCACATTCCCAACTGCTGCCACGTCCCAGAAGGGAGCAGCTCTGGGCCTTACCCATTAGAGACCTTCCTGATCCCAGCAGRAGCATCCAGCAGCAGGGATGGAGGCAAGGGCTGTTCCATGCACTGCACAGACAACTTTACCCCTGACACTCTGTGAGCTCTGAGCTGGAAATACCAAGGGAAGAGTTAATTGCTCTGTTGTGATGGAGTTGTTCTACACAAGAAACTCAGTATTTCCAGATTTTTCAATCTGTTCTGCCATGGTAATACAAATCTTGCTGTCCTTCACTAAAAACATTGTTTTCCTTTACTAGAGTTCATCAGGATTGGCTTCTACCTGGAAAACACAATAATTACTCAGCTATTTTCTGGTTCATAAATGAGGTGAGTTATCCAGTGCTCCATTAACACATCCAATAGGGGAGTCTGTCCTTGCTCACACCTCATTTCCACTAAAACGATGACAGCATCAGCAATCAGAATCAGGCTGTTAATTGTGTCCCAAAACTCATCCTAGTGGACACACACACATCCTTGGCTGGAATGCACCAGGGAATGGATGAATGACTTGAACGTGGAATGCTTCCTACTTTAAATATGCCATGGAAATAATATTGCAGAAAGTCACATAGGTTTAGAATTGATTTAATCAGAAGAGAACTCTTGTTTCCTGAAAAAACCATCAGAATTCCTGCTTCTCCAAACGAAGCAGCCAAGGTACCAGTGGAACGGTTCAGCACTCGGGGAGGGGAAATCAGCTCTGGATAAATTAAAAAAAATGTAACACCTGACTTGAAGTACACAAAACAATATCCAATTTCCTCCTCCAGCAGGCACAGCGGATTGCATAATGCAATGTTTACTCTGGAAATGAGTAAAGGATGTTGGTGGGAAGTCATGGAAAAATCTTAACTGACAAACGCAGCGCTCCCTTGTGAGGACACTGACGTGGCCTCGGGCAAAGCCTGGGGATCTCAAGGCCAGCTCCACCTGTTCACTCACCACCTGGGAAATGCCTCGGGAAGAAAGGGGTCTGAAACAAGGAATACTGTATATAAAATCCCTGATCATAAATATTAAAGCTGTGTCTGGGACTGAACAGCCATGTACAACGGGAACTCCTACACAGAGGAACGATAATACTTCACTTTCCAGCGCTTGGATCTCATCCGGAAAAAAAAGTACATGATCATTAAAAACAAGGATGATGCTACATAGAGGATGACACACAGACTCATGTCTAGGTTGGAAAATCCAATCCCTAGGAAGGACACAGCCTGCCTCGTCCCTTTGAGGTTCACGGATGCAGCCGCGCTTTTCCCGCTACCTTGGACAGCTCCAGGATTTCCTATTGGCTTCTCTAACACCTTGGAGCCTGGATCTACTGGGTTTTCCTTATCCTGGAGCTTATTTTCTCCGTTTCCCCCCRGTTTCTTCAGCAGGTTTTTGTCTTTCACCTCCCTTGTGTCTCCCTGCTCGTTTTCACTGGCGTCAGTCTGGCTCTCGGTGTATTTATAGAGAATATTTTCACTGCTGTAGTGGGACTTCAGGAACTGTAGAACTTGTTCYTCATTCCAGCTGTGCAGTCCTTTGATTTCTTCATGACAAGCAGGACAAATGTCTGGAGTTGGCCACTGAACTTTGGGAAATTTCGGATCTTCAGTCAAATCACCTAATTGGGAGGAGGAAAAARTAAATTAAAAGCTGCACCATCAGACACTTCACAGAGAGTATTTTCCACTTACAAACAGTGAGGTTGGCAAAAAAAAAGCCCACAGCACAATAATGTTTGTATTAAACTAACACAATCACACATTTGGAAGTTTCCTCAGGGATGCATCAATTCTGACCCAAAACAATTCAAAATACAAACACTCAATCATAATGATTTCCCTTTTCTCACAGTAACTGCTGCAGCATGTGAATCCCCACCCCAGCTCCTGCAATTGCTGCTTTCAGAAGGCAGGAACACACAACTGCCTGGGCCCTTCAGGGTTAACTTGAATTATGGTGCAAAACAAACTGCTCTTTTCACTCAGTGCTCCTTAATCCCTGTTTTCTGCCTGGTTTGCAGGAGCAGCTCCAAGGCCAGAGACTCGGATATTTTCATGTCTCTGTGTTGTGAACCATTCCTCCCCAAGCTTGCTTTGCCCCAGCTCTGCATTATTACCAGAGCAAATTGTTTGCAGTACTTAAAAACCATTCTCATGTTTAAGATGTATTTTTCAGCTAWACCAAGCCTTTAACCAGGTAAAATTGTCTTGAATTAGATCCAATTTTAACATTTCAGATGCTCATGGCTCTGGCCACGTTTCTGAGCTGAACACTGTAGCTGGTGTCACACTTGGCTCTAAAAATCAACATTTTAAAATGTGAATGGAGATAATTTTTAGAAAAAAATCTCCATCTAGTAAAAAACCTTATTTATTTATGTGATTAATCACTAACATTTAAATTATTTCAGAAATATAGATTCTCATTTTATTATTACTATTTTTATTCTTTTTAAAGGCAGGAARCTTCCCCTCTGATTTTGAGTAAAATAGAGATTCAAAGGACACTTACAAATATTTGTCTACTTGATATTTACAAGCAAGAGAGCAAATTTGCTTTTTTATCCTAAAGATCACTCAGCAATCAATTTGTTTCACTAGAGAATGTGGAAACAAAATGTGTTACAGCAAGGTTACAAACAGAAAACTCCCTGTAGTTCGTGTTTTCCTGCCAAAGAGGGAAATGCTGTAAATCCTGTGCATTCTACAGTAACAGGGAATAATTCAGTAGGGCAGAGCCATATCCAGCCACCTCCTGACCCACACTCCAAGGCTGCTCCAAGGTGTTTTCATTGACCAAACATCATTTCTCCCTGAAAGCCACATGCAGGACCACAAATACAGATGCAGCTTTTAAGGGTGAAAATACATCACTGTCCCATAGAGAAATTTTAACAAACTTAAAAAGCATGATTTAACATTGTTATTTATTCCAGTGTGTTTATACTTCTTACTAAAAGGGTATTTTAGCTGGCTGCTGCATCCCCTAAATCAATATCCATGTGAGTTTTCCAATACCTTAATGTTCTAAATAAGTGCATTGCTCCACCACTTAGCAACTCCAAGTCCACAGGAGTTGCCTGTTCCTGTGTTCAGCCCAGCAATAGGAACCAAAATTAGGGGATGCTTTGATTTAATCTCTTATTATTTATTTACTTTTTTTCTCCTCAGAGAAAGGAGACAAACTGTTTGTACTCACAACAGTATTTAATACTCCATATATCTTGGGAATTCAGCATGAGCATAATACAAAGACAATGTAGCATATTTAAATTGTAACTAATGCTACATTACCCAGATCCATAACAGCAGACAGGGATTTAGTGCAAAGAGAAACCAATTTTCTTTAGTGCTTTAGTTACTTGATACCCCCATAACAGAATGGATTAAACACAACAAGTATTTTAACAGCACTTTTAGTCTAACTGAAAACACGGGGATCTAGAGGGGGCACAGATTTCCTTTATACTGTAATTTTATTTTATTCAGTTCATCTGCCAATAGCTGAGGCTCTTTCATCCTGAGAAAGCCTCTTGTTCAATTGGCATCATTTTCCATGCAGCACTACCCAGAACAAAACAAAGGCAGGTTAAAACATCTCTTAAAACTGCTACAGAAAGAAATGCAATTATTTTTATTCACTGATAAGCAGCTGAATTGCCCCTTTTGGAGAAGGTTTGATTTGTGCTTCAGAAAGAGCCTCTCATCAAGCAAGAGGTGAAATCTCAGAATAAATCAGCCCTGAGAATGATGTTTTTCCTTCTATACCACTCCACACCCAGCTCTGTMCCAGGTGTTGCCCTCCCATACCTGCCAGCCTGTTGTTCACCACGTTGTGCTTCTCCCACAGCCACAGAACAGCCTTGTCCAAGCTTTTCACGGAATCCATGGATTCTTTAGCCATCTCCTCAAAGTGCTGGGCACAAGCCTTGCACCCAAAGAAGTGCTGGATGTATCTCCTCATGACCTGCAGCACAATCTGGGGGTTGTCCTCCAGACCTGCAAGACAAGGGACACATTTGGCACTGCCTGGACAAACACAGCTCCAACGCAGGCCCTTCGATGGCAGGAAAGTGAACTGGGGGAAAAGGAAAGGAAATGTTGCTCCATTCTTGTTCCATACAATTTACACCTGATTTTAGAGATCTGAAACTAATCACTTTTGTAATTTAAAGTGGCTGTTTATACCAATACATACTAACACATTTAGTCTATACAAKTGTGCTCAAAGTTACCCTGAACAACACAAGAAAATAAAAGTCAAGTGTTCCCTACAGTGAAACTTCTCCTTTCAAAGAGCATCTTAAAATTTGAGTGGAAAACCGAAATTAGTTAATGAAAGCCAAACATTAATTTTTATCAAGAGTACTTGAGAAATTGCTAAAATGCGCAAAGTTCACATTCTCTGTATGTCACAACTCCTGTGGAAGTAGAGACTTTCTCCAAGATCTTGCCCAATAACTAAATAAATGTTTATGTTATGCATCCACCACTATATTCATGCCCAGGCACCAAAGTYATGGTGACTTGGCTGCTGAAAATTCAAGAGTCAAACCCCCTCTGGKAAGCACTGCACAAGGTGCCTGTGATGTCTGTTTGTTACTCCAGAATTCTGAGGAATTAGAGAGTCCCAGAATCTCATTACAGTTATTAATTCCACAGCTTTTTTGGCAGGCACTGAATGCACAGAGCAGCTGCTGAGCAACATTTGCACTTTCAAGAATAAATCAGGAATTCCTCCTAAAATAAGCACAAACACATKATTCTTTCTATAACATTCACACTTTTACACTACAGATAATACAAAAGAATAATTCATTCAGCAGTAAGATGAGGTCTTCACAGGTTGAGAACTTTGTGGCCTTTATTGTGTCAGCAGGTAGCTCCTTACACCTCTAAGTGGCTTGAAAACCTGATATAATTTGTTGAAATCCTAATGGTTTCATCTCTGTCTCAGAGAATTTCTGATTCATGCTTAATTGACCCAGTAAATTATGTCAAAATGTATTTAAAAATGTACTGTGTGTTACCACGAACACACACTTGTCAAATTAAACACATTTTATGGTGCAGATTGATCAAATTACAGACTCCTGCTGCTGAGCACCATGAGTAATTTACTATTGCTTTGTTTTTGGAAAAAAAAATCATCCTCAACAAAACCTGCTCCAACTATCAGAGCACTCATCTGTTATATATATGGGAAATACATTAAGACTGTCATCAACTCCTTTATTTAGAACAAAAACAGGATATTCTTAAACACAGCAGCAAAAAGAAGTCTTTAAAGCCAAAAAGAAATCCTAAAAAGCAAATGATTTCTCCTCAGCCATTCAATATCTGTGATTGAACAGACACGTATAAATAAATGCTATGAGATTAAAGCAGATTAAATTACTGTATTAAAAGAAAGACTGAAAATTATTTTGGAAGTTGAAACCAATTTCAGGCAGAACAGTTTAACCATTTATACTAAAATACATGTTTAGAGAAAAAACAACAAGAAACACAATAAAAGTAACTACCAGCAAATAACCTCTTTGTGGAGAAACAGAGATTCATACACAGATATAATTACATCTGTTCTCCTGTGCAATGTTACACCCCTGGAAATTCGTTTCGTGGGGAGATGTTTCAAATTCAGCAATAGATTAAAAAAGAAGCCAGATGATTTATTACAAAATCCACAAGTATCTCTTATTCACACGAACAGATCCTGCTACCTAAAAAGACGTTTCTTATAATTAAGTGTGCTCAGCACTTGTTTTCTGCAACGATTTTACACATCCTTGGGTGTGTGAGCAGCTCTGAGTTCCTTTGGATCCCTCCTGCTGCTCCCAGGTTCAAAGTCCCCCATTCAACACTAMAACATTTCAAATATAGACCAATAAAATCATTTTATCGAGAAAGCCCAGCAAGTTCACCCAGAGTGCCAGGCCCTGGAGCAGAGGGGACGATCAAGAAAAATACATCTGCTTTAGAAAGAAAACAATTGCAAAATGGCTCATTTTGTTTGTTTTTCTTTTATCAGCCCCGAGATGAATCTTCTATTAACATCTGCCATGTATCATCGTGTAATCCTCCTTTTCTCTTTCCTCCCAAACTACTGCAATTCAGGGTAACCCTAATCTTTAAAGTGGACAAGAACCATAAAACCCTACCTGTGGTGGGAAGGATTAGGGAGTACATCATGCTTTTTAGTAGATGGGATTTAAACAAGCAATAAGGAGAGGAAAACCTCCCAAGACATAATCCCACAGTCTCAGACTGACCCAATTCTTTCACCATAAGAAGTGATCATCACATATCTGGCCCGATTTACAGCCAGGGTTAACTGTGCCAAAGAGTTCTCAGGTTCTGCAATGTATTTTTAACTTCAGGCTCATGCTTGAAACACACAATTTAAGGTGCAATTTTGTATTGTTAAATATTAAGRGTTTTTTTAGATTTAATCAGAACTCTTCGGGACAAAAGGGGAAATTGAACTTATGCAGGATCCTGCTGAACAGCTCAAAATCATCCAATACAAACCCCTCAAACTCACCAGGCAGTGAATGCACTAAATTGAAGAAATTCAACCTATTGCCCCAGGAATAACAAACAAAACAGAGAAACAAAAATCAACAACAGAATGATTTGCTATCAAAAAATGCCTATTCTGCAGGTGAATAAGATTTGAAGGATTTTTACCCTGATTGCAAATAATGCTGGACAAACATATGTATCTATAATGTGAAATAATAAAATACTTTTTCAACATACAATCAACAACTGGCAAATTGCAAATTTCTGAGTTTTATGATGTAGTAACAGTCCATGTAGAATTCTCATATTCCTTGGAAAAGATATTTTTAAAAAGGCTTTAAATGAAAACTAAATAGAAATGAATAAGAACCAAACGAAGCATTGTCTTGGCAAGAATAAAAACATGTGAAGGCCAAAATTTTAGCATCAGTAATTCTATTTTCATTGGGTAAGGAAAATAGATTTTATATCCAGCATGTTCCTTAAACAGGAATCATCACCAGAATATTAACACTCAGCTTCACAAGATGCTGCAGGTCTAAAAATAAGCAATTTTACAGAGTGCTGGTGAAGTAGTAAATCAGTGCAGGGATTAATGACAGGTACATTCAGCTGAAAAAAAAAACCCAAACAGTCATAACGTTCAGTATTTAAAAAATAACATTACAGAAGGATCAGCTAATGGCTGTACATCTTTTATAGCTACTAAACTGTATGGTTAAACATAATTTTCCTCAAATTTAATTCCCAGTGCAACTTCAGGTAATCTGAGTAATTTTCATCCCTTTTCAGGGAGCTCAACATTTTTTTGTTTGAAATTCTCTCCTGTTTTATTTTTTTCTTTTTCTGCTTTATTTCTCCCAGCTTTAGGGCCACACGCTTTATTTAGCACATTTCTAAGCAAGGGGAAGGCCTTCCAAGGCTTCCTGCTGCAGCCAAGCTCTGACCCCTGCTGGTGCAGCCCTGCAGCCACTCTCCTCCACCAACAGATTCCTTGAGGATTTACACACCAAAAATATTTGCTGCTCACCTGTGTTTATCAAAGCTTTTGGTCTCAGTGCAGCCTGGACAGTGAGGGTGTGGAACAGCTTCCAAAGGGAGCAGCTGTAGCCTCTCAGCTCTGGTCTGCTGCCCTGGCAGCCAACCCACTGAACCTTCCTGCTGAGAAAAATCCCAGAAATCTGCAAAAAAAAAAAAGTATTTAAGATAAATGCTGCTCTGGSACCTGAATGTACCACTGAGTGTAGCAGCACAGTTCATCCCATATGGAATTGAGGTGATCCAAGGGTAAAGAACAACAAATGACTCTCTGCACTTGTTGCTAATGAATTCATGCTTAAGGTAAATCAAYTTTTAACAATCCTGAAGTCAGTAAAACGTTCAGTCATTGACATCRAACCTACTAAAATTAGTCTGACAGAACACACAAAGTAGTTTAGCCTGTAAAGCTTTTTTTAAGAACAGTATGAACACAACACACAAAAATATTACTGTACACTGCCTCAACTGGTTAAGATGTAAAATTCAGTATTATTTCTTCTTAGAACAAACCCACTCCTTATTCTTTACACCCAAAATCCAGTGCAAGATTTCAGTTTCTGAGACTTCTCTCTCTGCTTCCTAACACACACAGAAGGTTTCCAAAATTCAGATAGCAAATAGGGAAGAAAGACTTGTTAAATTCTGTGCAAAGACAGCCCTGTCACAGGGCTTTGCATTGCCAAAGTGGGATGGGATTCCAGCACGGAAATTCAAGAGTATTTGGGGAAACTCTTCAGGAGTAATGCACATTTCAGTGGGTAAATTTCCCATCAGTTAAACTCTGACCTCCAAGACAATCCTGCTGGTAGCAGCCATAGCAAAGGCACGTCAAAAATATCCTCTGGGAATCTTGCATCCCTGGAAGCTGACATTAGGGAACAAGTATTGCTTGCTCATTCTAAAACCCAGCCAGGATTGCGTGTTTCAACTCTCTCATTTCACTTTCTTCATGTGGAATTTTTTTTTTTCTGGTAATGATTTCACTTTATTTTCATTTTAACCTTCTTATAACTCCATTATGACCGAGGGACCATCAGTAAGTGATGTCTTAGATTGATGCAGAATCTTATCCTTTACTAATGCCGTGTTTTATGCTGGAACTGGGAACAGCTTACCCGCATTTTGTTGTTGACCAGATCCAGGATAGCATCATAAGGGATTTTGTCTAATGGAAGGCTCACCAGCCACTCCTGCAAGGTCTCTAACAACTTCACCACAGGCTGACGGCCAGGAAAAAGCTGAGAAAAATAGAAAAAAAAACACAAGGAAGAAAATATTTGAAAGCACAAATCTCATTAGCAGCGAGACATTTTTGGCTTTTCCTGTCTTTAATTAYGAGCATATCAATTACTTGTTCTGCTTTCAGTAAAAAGCCATCTCACACTAGGTTTGGCTTACAAAATTCAACAAGTTTCATGTGCAAAATATTACAAATGAAGCCACTGAATAGCAGGCAGGAATGCTACAGAACAATTTCACACTAAGGTAATTCAGTTCAGAATGTGGCTTAGAACTGAGTGTAGCACCTYAGTGAAACAGAGGCTGAAATCCTTCTCATTCTTGGAAGATCAATCACAAAAAGTTCTTTTTGGTCAGATTTCTGTAAATTTAGGAGTTGGTTACCCAGAAGAGCATTTTCCTTTTCCTGTGAGTAACAGTGATTTCCAAAGTGATCTGGAAACAGGGACTTCCTTAACTTGGAACTTACAGGAGCCACAGTCTGGCAGATGAATGTGAGGAACAGTAAATCAGTGGTAAGGCCATTATTTTACAGCAGAAATGGTATTTTGCTTTAATGAGGYTTATAATTACTACAGAATTAAGTATGACCACCATTCTTTAGGACCCTTCCAGAGGGAGCAGGATTTCAGCAATGAAAATTCCCCAAGTAKGGAACCAGAGACCTCTGTGACTTTGGATTGACCATCACTATGAACAGGAGAAGAGTGTAAAAAGTTTCCTGACAGAAAGACCTGGAAATATGAATGAGGGCTACAAGGAAAAYGTCACATTAAAGAAAAAATGCAAATAAAGAACAGCAACCCCTGGTGTGAAAGGGCACGTGGAGATGAGCAGGCACCTCAAAGAGAACATTCCCCATTTATCACCAATAACCAGGGAAGCAAATGACATCAGCTGGCCAGGAGCCAGCAGGAAGAGCAGAGGATGTTTTAGGGATAATGTGATGGAAAGATTACCAGCACACTTTCTTAAAGAAATGAGGCCAGCTGGAGATTTCTGACCCCTGATGGCTGCGGGGGGGAGCTGGCTGGGTAAGGAACTGTCTGTCTGATTTTCAGATAAACCCAGATATTTGGAAATGGTTCATATAGGCCTTATTATTCCCTTAAGAGTTATTGATTCACTTTTTCAAAACAAAACATAGTGTTAGCTACACAGTAAGTAAATATAAAGAGATATTGGTCTTTTCAGGAAGCTGGCATTATAAAGCAAAATTATTTTAAATTTTTTCAACTCATATCACATTATATTACATATACTTTCCCTTCATGCAAATGTAACATGTAAGCATTTTTAATTTTTAAATACTCAATTGTATTCAATAGCTCAGTTACTTTAGAATATCCATTTAATTAAATTCAGTGCCTTAATTCTATTCAAAATTTAGACAGTAGCTATTAACATCTCTAAATAGAGCACCATTTGCCAAGAACGCATTAATGAAATCCAAAAGTCAAGAATGAAAAACAAAGGTTGTTTTAATCCCACTGAGTTACAATAGCTACTTATCCGGAAAATCTGATAAATGGACTATATTTACAGTGTTTGTTCAATATGCTGCAGACTGCTTAAGCTTTATTTAATTTTGAGCCCCCTAAGAGGAAATTAAATTGCATTTTAACCCTGTAAGTATGAACAGCAAACAATACCTCAAAAATAGCATCTAACTACACCCACCAAACTCTTTTTTGAGCTGCTGAGGATGCACATATTTAAACACCGTGCAAGGCATTTTGAGAGACTTATGTCCCACGATAAATTTTATGGTACAGTCACTTTATTCTCACAAATAATCAAAGGCCAGAAGTGCCTACCTTGGCAGCGACGGTGACAAAGTCCTTGAAGGTCTTTAGCTCAGCTCCCTCGAGCGTCTTGTGCGCGGCGAGCTCCACCCGGAGCAGGAAATGCAATCCCGACTCAAGGTCGGCCATGTAGAGCCTGGACCTGGAACACACATCAATCCTGGGATGCACTGGCAGCTTCCTGCCACTCGTTCTCTCACCAAGGCAGAATTGATGGAGAGGAGGTGCCATTAAAGCCCCGCAGCGACTGCAGTGTCCTGCCCGGGGTGGGACAGCGCGGCAGGGACTGCTCRCCTCGGGAATGTCTCAGTCAAAGTTTAGACAACTGAAGCACAACCACACATAAGAAAGGTTTTTTTATATTTGACTAAAGTTTTTGCCTCCCAGCCAACTTTACCTTGTGGTGAAATTATAGCCCTGGTGTAAGGAAATTACAGCTTCTCTGCCGGGCTGACCACAAACAGAGACACGACAGGCTCTGAACAAAGGRAGGCTTCTGTGCAACAACAGTGGATTACACACAGGGCAGGGGAGCAAACAGGACTGAAAATGTCAGTGGTGGAAAGGACTGAATTAGAAATCCTCCCYCAAAGGCAGCAGTTTTACTGCAGGTCCTTTACCTACGAGTTAAATCACACCAGCTCTTAAGATGGAATTATGACACGGACAAGAAAACCACAAAAACCAAATCAAACATTTACGAAGTTCCTCCTCAGAACCAAATATCCTCCTAGCAAAAACCACTTCACAAAGTACAAATGCCCCAAGCACACAACCCCAGCTTTCAATGCTTTCAGAGAACAAACTTCAGACAGTGTGAGACACAGCAATGGAACTGAACAAACAGAAGATCACAGTTATGAGAGTTAACACTTCTTGTAAGAGTTCAGCAGCACTATTGTTTCTAAAAAACAGAATTAAAAACAGTCACTCAAGAAACTGGCTGGCCCCACCTCCTAAATAACATGCAGAAAAGAACATTTTAAAACACAGAATCATCTATATCATAACTACATCTATAACTTAATTTAAACTACAGACTTATTCTGAATTTATCTCCTTATTTAATAAGGTACTCACTTAAATTCTAAAAACCAGCAAAACTCTGCTTCAAGTTTCATAAATAAAGAGACATCCACATGAATGCAGGAGGTTCTTCAAAAGGATCCTATTTAGAAGATACTTGGGACTGCAGATTCATGTCAACAAGATTTTGCCTTGCTGGAAAGCAGCTCAATTTAACTAAGTTGTTTTGCTAACAGAATGTTTCATATAAAGTGTTTTATAATAGTCATTGAAAGAAGATGACACTAATAGTGTCTATGAATGGAAAATAAGTACTAAATTAAWGCACTCAGTCCCACATCTTTTCCATCTAAAGACGCTGAGGGATTATCTCTCTGCAAAGGCTTTGYATCCTTCTCTCAAAGAGGGAAAGAGGGTGAAGATAAACCTTAGAGGATTTGGGTGATAAACATCTTTTTCAGTGACTTTAGTATTTTCTATTATACTTGCATTTGACAAGCACTTTTTAGYAGGCACTGCTTCACTATTACACATACAGAGAACGTCCTACAGAAATGTTACAGTTTGTTATTTTACTATTTACTTTTTCAGGGGCATTGATTACTTCTGAGGCTTTCCAACAACTCATAGCAGTGATCTAAACATTTCAGTAATGGGTGATTAGTCCTTGGTATTTTGAAGGCAAYTGAGTATTTAACAATACTTTTGGTACAAACATTCCTTCCACAGCAGTGCAGATGTTTGCTGCTAAAACCAAAATAGTGGCAGCCCTCAATAATTTCACCTGTGGATTGTTTGAAAAGCTGCTCAAAACTGTAAAGGAATCGGAACCTTGATGTTGGAATTGAACCAACTCACAAGGGTTAGCTGAATACACCTGAAGAGAAGAAGTTGAAGCAGCAGCTGAAAGCTTTGCACTGAGTTTTGATGCTGTAACTCCTCCAGTTTTAGGAATGAACACCTTCAATTTTATTCAGAAGAAGAATGCAGAATGTTCTGTAGTGATCAACGTAAATCAAGGTGCATCTTCTGGGGTGGAATGAAGTAAAATTTGGAACTGCACTAGGATCTTTTACTATATTAGAGCACAGCTTCCCAGGAGGCAAGAAAAAACTGCAGGTAAATTTTAATAGCCAAGTACTGATCTGAAGATCAAGGGTATCACTTACTTATCAAACTCTTTCCACACCTTGATATCTGTGCTCTCCTCTTTGTTTTCTGGAGCAGGCAGCTGGAGTGGCAGAAGGAGTTTTTTCCTTACACCTGGCAGTGACTTTAAATATGAAGAAAAGAAAGAGCGTAGAGGCTTCAAGCTGCATAGAAATGGACAAAGAGAGATCACTTTTAATCTCAGACTAAGTGAGTGTCCAAAGCAAATCAGTGCATTTATAACATGAGATATCACTTTGGTTTGTGTTTTACAGTCCTAGTGCAGCAAGGCGTGTTTTAAAACAAAGTGAAAAGAAATAATGTTCAATTTATGCATAACAAATCACTTGCATTAGTGGTGTGAAATTCCATTCAAAATAAGAACAAATAATGTTCACTGAAATGTCAGTTCACCTTACATAAGAAATGTTCACACGGAACATGAATTTTGATTTAGAATCAAGTTTTCTTTAAGAACTTTGATGCTTCATTTGTTTTTTCCACTTTTTTTTGCAAAGTTTTTTCCTTTCAGAAAGTATCACAGTAATAAATTAAAGCTATAAACAGGCAACAGTGTGAACCTCCCCATAATCCTGTGACAGACAACTGCTTACTTGTTAATTAATCCATGGCTGCCATTGGGCTGTACCAGGTAGCACGAGGGGACTGAGGTGACACCCAGTTTCTCCAGGAAAACCTTATCAAAATTCAATGCTCTCCTCACCACGATGTTTTCATACTGGATCAAGTCTAAGATAACCTGGGTAATGAAAAGATGACATGAATTACACATTGTTCAAGGAATATCCAATCTTGTAGGACAAGACACATAAATAGGGGAAGTGCATCATCCTTTAAGGGCATCATTAAGCTGTTTGCCAGCTATGGGTGTTCTGTGCACACCAACAATTTCACTTAAAGAAGATTTACTCTTCTCTAGAAATTATTACTCCTATCTTCTGGGTTGTTTTTTTTTGTTTTTTTTTTTTTTAGTCTATTCTGGTCGTTTCCTCCTTCCTTTCACCAGTGATAACACATGGCCCTCTTTTCTTCAGCAGGGTGGGAAGGTTTGTCCATATTGTCTTGTAAACATGAAAACAATGCTATTTTCTGTTTCACTAAACTATTCTATAAAGCTAAAATACTACATAACACTAGCAAATATTTTTTCTTCTGAAAGCAGACTCCACTTTGTGTTAATCAGGTGACTCTGTCTTCCCCTATAACAGCAGGTAATGAAATCGAAGTGAGTGTGATAAAAAGCTGGAGAACTTTATCATCTTCACATTTCTTTTCTTCAGTAATGCCCACTCATATCAACACAGCAGCTTCCAGAGAACAAATGTCTGGAAGCAGCCTGCTTCCCAAAGTGATTCCTGCTTCTGGCAGCACAGGCTCCTCCACCCATGACATTGGGCCATCTCAGCATCAAATCTAATTAGAAACATTTTGCAGACATTGGATGTTTCCACACTGATTATGCCTAGATAATTATGCCATTTTTTTTTCTTCACTTATCCTAGATCTTGGCAGGAAGAGAAAAGTAACAGTTGTCTGAGCTAACAGCAGGCTCATTAGGTGAGGAAACGATGCCCAATCAAATATTTTATTGGGAAGCAAAACCTAAAGACTTCCTCTGTGTTTCTGAACCATGCAAATAATTTTATGCTATCATCTTAATTTCCCAAAATTTATGTGTGAAGAAAGGCACCTGGAGAATTTAGATTATTATAAACAGTTGCCCAGAAGAATGAGTATTACAAATGATTCTCTAGCAGTAACAAAACAATAATGTAATCTGACAATACTTTTGTTGTGATCTTTGAAATCTTGAAAGAAAATTGTGCTAAGAATGAAATTGATAAATTATTCTTCTATTAAAACATGAATGGAAGAAGTTAACATGGCAACACATTCTCTTGTAAGCAAGTTCCTGTGTGTGACTGAACACACGTGGGCTTTGGGATCCCCCAAACATGTGGGAGCTGCCCTGTAGGACTCCCGATCTGAGTGCTATCATCAGAGAGTTGCTGCTTGGCTAAATAATCCAAAATCCAGCAGTTTTATGACAATATCCACTCACAGTCACTGTGTCTCTCACATGTCACACGTTACCTCTCGGCCAACGTAGGAGCTGTTGCTTTCAAACACAATGGCTGTATAGTGGTGGCTCTTCTTGTCAAAAAGAGATGTAATATCACTGGACCTTTGAAGAAAAGCAAGGAAAAGCAATTTAGCACAGGTGGAATGCAACACACGCACTGTTACTCATGGAATTTCCTTTTACAGTCTCATAGCAGAACTGACAGTAAGAAAAAAACTCACTTCATTTTTAATCTTCCAGAGTTTATTGAATTAACTGAGTAAACACAGAGCAGCTATATTTGAAAMAAGGAACTTACAACACTGGATCCAGTGGTGGGCAAGCAGGAGGTCTCACCTCCTGGGAATGGTTCTGGAGGAAGTCAATCATCATCTGACGAACTGTTTGCAGCTCTCGATCTGCTCCTGCTGGGAACAGGTTCCAAGAAAACACAACCCATCAGAAAACTGGGAAAAAATGACTCACAGGAAGGTTTTCTGTGCATGTAGGTTTTCTCATGCTTTACTGGGTCAGGTTTTTGCTTTAAATTTGGATGTAAAACCCAGCATACTGTTTGGCTGAAGAACAGGAACTAAGGATTTAATTGCAGGATTTCATTTTAATGTTGATGTAAGATGTCATCCCACCCCAAAATTAATAAAACCTCAAGACTTTTCCAAATCTATCCATCTGCCTGCCTTGCTGATTTTCTCTTCAAACAATGTTTGATTCTCAATCTGAACAYTTTCACAGTAGGTGGTGTGGGCAACTTCAGCAGCTTTTTGCAATAAGGATATTAATTATGAATTAAAAACTGCCAAGGTGTATCATTCCTACCAAATGGTGAGGCCACAAAGTCGTGGAACAGTATCAGGAAATAACTGAAGTGTGAGAATATTTTATTTGCTTTAAAAGAACTACATTAAAAAGCAGCAAATATCACAAATGCCCAAAGGGTACAACTAAGGTTCTCTTGTACAGGAAGGGTTAATGGTGCAGGTGGTCTCTCCTCTGACCTTTGGCCTTTTAAATGTTCACCCACAGAAAGGGACAACATTACTTTTGTCCCAGACAAACCACCTCAAGCTGTGATCCTGTCAAACACTGGGATAAGCCTATTTTCAGTGAGCCACCCTCTGAATAGGGGCTCCTCCAGAGCATCTTAGGATGCCTGGAAAGTGGCTGAGGGATCAAAAGGCACCAGAGCCAGGATTGAGCAAATTGGATCTCRTGCTGATGAGGTGTGTGGTGCAAAAAAAAAGGGATTTAAAATAAAGTATCAAGCTATTTGTGGAAATTAAGAACTACATTAAAAAAAAYTAGGAATGTGATCCCTAAGTTCTTGAACAAATGTTTTGCCTGCCTAAAATTCTGCCTAACACTCCATTCTCACAGAGTACTTGGAATAACCTGTATTAAAGAGCTATTTAGTGTCCATCCCATCCCTGTCTAAACTAATTGACAGRCAAAGGGATTTCACTTCTTGTTGAGTGACACAGCCCTGGCTGACAGGAAAACTGCTCTGGGAATTTCTTACAGTGAGATGTTCTTACCTTGATAATTTTCTCCAGTAGTAAACTGCTTTGTAAATGCTTTRAAGTACTGCATGGGAGAAAAGAAAAGTCACTGGATCAGACAAAAAGCCCAGTTTAGGAACAAAAATGGCTTTCAAAAGTTTTCACTTTTACAGCTCTAACTACAAAACACGTTTGTTTATCTGCTCAGGAGACTGTTTTCCCTCTTAGCCCAAAAACCTGCTTCTCATCTACCTGAGGGCAAGAGGAAAAATACCTTAATGCATAATTTAGTGGTGTACATTGATCCTTTACTGCAAACATTAACCCAAACATGAATTAACTGATCACCAAATCAGTGCTACCAACTGTATGTRTACTTGGAACACTTCACATTTTCCCAACTCCCTCCAGTGGTTAAAYAGGAAATCTAAGGGAGCTCAGCTGATTTCTGCTATGAAAAATAAAATGGAAAAGATTCAGTATTTAATAAAGAGGATGTTACAATTTTACACCTAAAACTTTGAAGAGTAGAAAAAATATATACTGTTTCTACTAYCAGGGTAAAAGATCACAAATCCTACAGTGAAATGTCTCTTGTTCCCTCTCCTTCATCACAAATACAGTTTATTTTTATTCAATCCTCTCCATACACCACATTCTGCTCATACTTAATAATGTGATTATATAGACTGACAGAGAAGGTAAAAGTTGCATTTAGACTTAAAAATTAACAACGGCAGRTACTTTTGGCTAACATGACATCCCTTTTAAAAGTCAGTTTAAACAAACTGTGAAATTCATTACAAAACCAGTGAAGGATCAATCAAGGGTAAATTTTTAATTGGTCATGCAATCAGCTGTTTTCATGAGGCAAGTTCAATGTGTTCCCTTTACCTTCACACACCAAAACTAAAACCACTATTAATAACCAYGTAACGTCTGAATAATATTTATACAAAAGGTTATTTATCTAATGAATCTATTAAAACTGTTATATACATTTAATAACATGATACTTTCTAAAATGGTATCTCTTCCAATAAGAATTTTTCAGATTCAGAACTGAGGACTGAATTATTGCTCAAAATGGCTGTAGCAGCTCTTGCATTCAGCAAAAAACCCTCAAATTCATCTTTTATCAACTCTGCAGTCTTCTCAGCAAAGCAAAGCAGAGGACCAGCTACAGAAAAATGAGTTACATGCCATTTTATGGTTTTAATTACTATAAAACATGCATCATTTGCCTAAGGCAGCATGTTCTGCCACTTACCCTAAAAGTTGGGTAATAGTGAATCCCATATTCTTTGCACGTCTCGTAGTTCCCTTCTTCCCCACAGTCCAGCACTCCAACTCTAATGGCAGATTCCCAGTCTGGAAACAAAGATATCTTTCAATTTCCAGCAGAAGTGCCCACTGATCCCAGCTGATGAATTACCTTGCTTCCCATGTTGCAAATCAGCAACAGGACTCTGAGAGATTCCAGCAGCACAAAAATCCAGCCCTTGGTCGATTCTCATTTGCCATTCATTTCTATCCCCCAGTGTAATACAAYCTACTGATTTTTAAAATAACTAAACCCTCCCTGTTTTTCTTGGCTGCATCAGCACCTAAACAAGAGGAATCCCAACACACAATGCAGCAGTCCCAGGGCTGAATCCAGGACGATGAAACTGGGGCCAACCCAACACTTGCAAGGTACCGGATTGAATTCCCCAGCTTTTCCCATTAGCTGTGCTCATAAAATAGACCATGCAGAATATATATAACTGAATAAAATTCAYCCAGCAGTTACACATCCACATGGCTCTCAATTACAAACCCATAAATTTGATGTACCTTGTGTTAGAGCTTTTTTAACAAGTTGCTTTTTCTTGAACTTGCAATTTTCTGAGAGGCCTCAGAATTACACAGAGCCCCCAGTCCACGTAGTGYCTGCTGAAAGCTGTATTTATCTGTCAGTATTGTTCAGAAAGACATTAGTTATACCCCAAAAAATAGTCTGAGTTTTAACCAGAGTGTTGAACAGTTGAGTTTGAGCATCACACTGAGTTTTCTTTATAGCAATAACCACAAGAGTTCAAGTGTTTCTATAAATATGCTTCTATAACTTCAATAAAAGCTTTCAACTAACTTACAGCTTTTMCCTTTTTGCTGGGAATTTATCTTTTTGAGCCAGGCTCTGCTGCAGCAATCACTTTAAGGAAGAACCACTCCAAGAGAATCCTTAGACAGATGCTTTTTAAAGCGAAGTTAAATCACACCAGCCGTGGGCAGAATTTGAAGGTCCCCCACAATTCCCAATAAAATTTAGAAAGCACTATAATTAAACCTGCTTTTATAGCAAAGAGCATGAAAGCTTCATCAAGTTCAAGRGCTGATGGACAGTTCTTGCCTAGCTGCTTCTGAAATTCAGCTTGACCTTTGTTTGTCTTTGGAGGGGACTGGGGCAGCTGATGGAGTTTTGTGCTGAGCATGCCAAGGGCTGAGCGGGCACCAGGAGAGCCCTCAAACACGCTGGAGCAGATGGGCACCCATTCACAGCAGCACAAAGGACACAACAGCCCATTGCATCTCAGAAAATGCAAAATACAAAAGGAAAGTTTGGCTTCTGGGTATCTCTCTCATTCAACTTTCACCACTCCTCCTCCTTTTTCCACCTGTCTGGATCCTCCTCGGAACCATGAATAGGAGCTCTCCGACACAATGCAAACAACCCAGCACAACAAAGCACCCCCACCCCGSCTAAACACTCGGGTTAAAGAGCACCAGCTGGGGTGTGCTGCTTAGCATTCCTGCCGCTGGGAACGGGGCTTTTCCTTTCCAAGGGATGCCACAGTTGCTGGAGCGCACAGCCTGCACCGTGGAGTTACGGTGGCTTTTTAAAAGTGCTGATTAATTTTAAATTAGCATTAGTGGTTTTGAAATACTGACTCACAAACGATGGGAAAGAGGCGGATGAGCGATGCATTACCCAACACAATCTCTGTTTATGCTAAACAAGCTCCAGTGAATGACAGGACTGTGTTGGACAAACTGGAATCCTGCAGGTGGGTCAAACCTCCCACTTGAGAAATGCTACAGAGCACCAACCAGTGAATTACAAGGAATACACTTTCTTTTCATAAACCCGGAGTATCCTCTCCAGCTGGGTGTTTTCCATCAGGAAGCTTCAGTCAGGGAGGCAAAAGGCTCATCACAAGGCACCTCAGTTGCCTATTTTGACACTTGGCTGTCTCCTGAACGATGACAAGGTGTCTGCAGTTCCCCACCAAATGTGTTCAAAGGACAAGTTCTAGTAGGAAATCATTAGTACTGGATTTGGAACAACAACTGCTAGATTTGGAACAGTTGTTCCAAACCCTCAGGAGTGGATTCATTCTGTGTATAATTCACAGGTATGTGGGGTTTCCAAGGGTTTGTTACCACACATAATTCCAGCCCACAGTCATTCTGCTGGATAGATTCAATCATCTTTTAGACAGARAAAGGACAATTAACTCTAATGGCCACTTTRGCCACTGCTGCAATAAAATGAAATGTGTGATTAGGAAAGCAGCAGCACTGACTGAGCTTAAAGCCCATTCTGAGAGGAGAGGGAGTACCAAAATCAAAACATAAATTACGCAAAACCAAGCACTGATCCTATTTTTCAGGAGGATTATGTTCTTCTATGAAGTCTGCAATGGTGGTATTGCCAACATTTAGCAAATGAGAAATGAAATAAAAATTAAGTCTATTAGCACAGGCCTTTTTTTGGACAAAGTAGTTGCACCAATTTATGCAACAGGATTTTGTCTGAATACTAAATCAGCAAACATAACCCCAGTGATCTAGGAGTCCCCTAATGTAAATGACCCTGCATCCTCAAGGATAGCTTTAATATCCTAGCAGATGAGTAAATATTTTTTGAAAGGAAATGTTGAGACAGATTAAGTGGGCAAAACGTTTTGGTTTTGCTTTCTTTGAYGAAGCTACCAATGAAAAGTGTGACTGTTCTGTCTCCTACTAAAATTCATTCATCCAACTTGAAAATGGAAACATTTTGCAGACAAGTAACACCAGAAGCCARTAGCATTTGCTGGTGGTGCCAATGTCCACAAACATTCAAAATCCACTTTCTAAATCAAAGTCTTTATAAAAACTGAATGGATTAAAGAGCAGAGAGGCCTTTAACTGGTTGCAGTGATACAAGTGCATAGCAGCATTTGCAGTTACCATGACTACAAGTGAGAAAGAAAATATGTCTTTGAAGAAGTCTTTACAAGTTACAAAGGTGTCAYGCTGCTGTAATCCTATGTAAACATGTCTCTGGCTTATTTTGACCAAAGCTCTGGCCAGTTTGGGCTCTTCATGATCTTCACCGCYGTGCTCAAACACCTCCTTGTTACTTCAAAGGAGAAGATCTAATATTATTTTGGCCACTAGCAGATCAAAACAGTAGAGAAAACGTTACATAAACTTATGCAAATTAAAGAGAAAAAAAGCTGCTRGTTTATAAACAACCCCCCCATGCAAGTAAGGAGCATTTGAAGTGCTCTGAAAACCATGACTGCTCTGTGTGTCTCTGGGTTTCAGTTTTTGCTCATCAATCACAATTCTTCAGCGTGTGATGAGTTCATCAGGACCTATTTTTGGGTGGGCTTCCATTTCTGTATATCTAAATGTACACCTAATACTGCTCCTACATCTCATGTGAGTTGTTAACACTTTCCAGAGTGTCACAGAACAGCCAGAGCTCTTCACTCCCTCTCAAAGACAAACCATGAGCACATTAGAACTTCTGTCTCCATCCTGGAAATGTCTCTTGGGTGAAATGTGAAATTAAGAGTAGTTTAAAAGCTTTTTACACTGCTATATTAAGCATAACATTTACTACAAATTTGATCTCAGGTTTCTTCCCCAGCAGAAGTACTGAACTTTAATCGATACCTGAGGGGCCTGTTTATTTCCTTACATCTACAAATAGAATAAAACACTTCAGCACCCGCCAAAAAACCTGAGCAGGCTAAGACACAACAAGGCAGGTCTCTCAGTATAAGCTGTGGAGGCCATTATTTATTTTTAAGTCACTAATTAATAAATCTGAAAACCTGGTTCTCACTTTACTTGATTTTTGTATTATTTCCTGGTGGTCCTTTTCCCCCTTCTAGCCCATCCACGCTATACTGAGTATGCAAGATATAAATCAAATGTGTGCATGGCCTCTCCAGTACTGCAGTAATTTTTGTTTAGCCTCTGAAACAGGCTGTTCTCTTTACAAAACATTCAGAAGATAAACATCATGCCTCCAAGAGTTCAGTCTAAACAAACCTCGTGTATACACAGGGACACTTGTGTGCAAACCCACAGCTGGATCACTCTGTCTGCGTGTCAGGTGATGTTTTATCCCTGGATTCCTTCAAAACCTTTGATCTGGATGTGTGCTTCCACCATCCTCGCCTTGCTCTGTCCCATGTGCTATTTTGGCAGTGTGGCACCACCAGAGCAGTGGGATGAGGGTGATGCTCACACACTGTGGTACAACCAGAGCAGAGGAACGAGGGTGATGTTCACACAGAGGCATAACCAGGATGAGGGTGATGCTCACAAGCTGAAGCACATCCAGAGCAGAGGGATGAGGGTGATGCTCACACACCAGGCACCATCAGAGCAGGGGATGAGGGTGATGCTCACAAGCTGAAGCACATCCAGAACAGCGGGATGAGGGTGATGCTCACACACTGCGGTACAACCAGAACAGCGGGATGAGGGTGATGCTCACACACTG
>JACAXG010000076.1:2590693-2604886 GCA_018881555.1 Amblyornis subalaris
GGTACAACCAGAACAGCGGGATGAGGGTGATGCTCACACACTGTGGTACAACCAGAGCAGTGGGATGAGGGCGATGCTCACACACAGAGGCACAACCAGAGCGGTGGGATGAGGGTGACCCTTACACACAGAGGCACAACCGAGGCACCGGGGCTCACACAACCCCCGGCCACACGTGGCACGGCCCGCAGAGCCCACGGGTGACGCAGCGCCCGAGGCCCCGCGGCCACCCAGCCCCGCGCCCCACGGGGCACCGCGAGGCACCGCCGCGGCCCTGCCCCGGCTCCGGGCACCGCGGGAGGCCGCGAAGGGCCGCGGGACAGCGGCCGGGCCGGCGGGGCCGTGTGCGGTGACCCGGTCCGAGCCTCACCTTTGACGTCCCCCGCCAGCGCCCGCCAGGTGGGCGCGAAGGCGATGCAGTGGCCGCAGGACGAGCTGTAGAACTGCACCACCCAGGCGGCCGAGGAGTTGAGCAGCGCCGGCCGCACCGAGCCGGCCGTCAGCACGGTCAGCGGGTCGTGCCCGGGCCGGTACAGCCGCGCCGTGGCGGCCGCCGCCAGCAGCACCGGGAGCAGCGCCGGCAGCAGCCCCGGCAGCGGGAGCAGCGCCCGCCGGCCCCCGCCCGCCGCCGCCATGTTGAGACGCGCGGAGAGGGGCGGGGCGGGACCGCGCCATAGCAACGCGCCCGGCCATGGCGGCACGGCCTGAGGGGGGCGGCGGTGCCCCCGAGGGGAAGGGGGAGCATCCTGTGTCCCTGAGGGCAGCCGCGGTGCCCCTAAAGGGAACGGGGACCGTCCCGTGTCCCTAAGGGGAGCGGCGATGCCCCGAGGGGAACGGGGACCGTCCCATGTCCCTGAGGGAAGCGGGGATTGTCCGTGTCCTTGACGGGACCATCCGGTGTCCCTGAGGGGAGCGAGGACTGTCCATGTGCCCTGAGCGTTGCAAAAGACGGAACATATAAAATTTTTCTAAAGAAAGGATGGTCTTTGATGTTTGGTTTAATCCGTGAAACAGAGAGCAGCCAACGAGCTCTAAGTGATGTCCAGGCGTTAGAAAAACAAATGACTTGTTGGTAGAATTGCCTTGTTAAGGTTTAGGACTGGACATGCTTCGATGATCCCAGCACAGGGGGAAGCTAAAGCTTGGAAAGCCCAAGCTTGGAGCAGGAGTGTGACACCAAACCCTGGTAACARGGACACGCCACCAACACACCCTTGACCGCTATGTTGAGAACCATGTTCCCCTCAGGAATGGCTRAAAAAAAAAAGTAAGATGAGCGAGTTAACGGAGATTGATTGTCACTTGTCACTCAAGTGGCCGTGCACAGGAACAGGTTGCCCAGYGAGGGTGTGGAGTCTCCCTCACYGGAGTTATCTCAGAACTGTCCGGACACAATCCCGTGCCSTGGGCTCTGGGGTGACCCTGCTGGARCAGGGAGGTTGCACTCCATGACCCACTRTGGTCCCTTCCACTCTTGGCCATTCTGGGCATCTTTGAGATCGCTTGGTGGCCAAATTTATGTGGCAATTGGTACAGAAACAGAAGTTTTAACTTCACAGAGCCTCTCGCTGAGTAGAGATGAAAGCAGGGCAGCCCTTGGGTCAAGAGCTCTTTCATCCCAACCCCTCTCGGCAGGGAAGAGCCATCTCTCCTCACACTGAAGTGCTGATAAAAGGCTGTGCGTGGGCAGGGTGGTAGAAACTCTGTCCTTTCCRTAAACTCAGGCTGGATGTGCACTAGGAATGGATTTTAGCACCTCTTGTAGCTCTAGCCACAGTATGGAAGTCTCCTTGCATTTCTATGTACGGGCTCAAGACTTTTCATTACATTAATGAGGAGCAGAAAACCAACAACGTCCCCAGAGAAGGATTTCAGAGGAGTTTAAAACTCAGATAATGAAAGACTGAAGCCTCTGAAAAGAGAATTCTTGCTTCTGTTACTCAAAACCACTTCTTTTAATCCTGGAAGAACAAGTAGAAAATAAAGGGGTTTAAATTCTGATTTCAGGCCCATCAGGGTGAATTCAGGGTTAGAATCTAATTTATCATTGTTTCTRGTCAGTAACCGACAGACAATACAAGGGTAAGAACCTTATATACAGTAAAATCCTCTCTGAGACTAACAAATTCTGCCACTTCTGCCTTTTCCTGATCCTTTCTTTTATGTGAGCATTAATATCCAAAGTGGTTCAGACATGTATCTTTTGATCCGTATCCACAGGTACAACCTAAATGGTTTCTCATATCACATCCCAGCTTTGAGGTTTTCTGTCTCTATTTTTCCTGGGTACAGCAAGCAACAAAATAGATGGTTACAACAGCAGAGTCCAGCAGCTTCAAAGAATTGAAAAATCTTGTGGCAGYTGCTAATTAGGATTTTAAAATCTGCAGTGCCTAAGATATTTTAGAGCACATTTTATTCAGAAGAATTGTTAAATGYATGAAGATGAAAGAGATGGATTACAGGAGAATTAAATGTAGGGTTTAACTGAGAAATAATCATTTTCTATGAAAGATAATGACTCCTCTTGAGGCTAGTATCAAGATTTATTGACCCAGGAGGTTAATATTGATCAAACCCAAGGCAAACAAAATATTAGACCTTGAAGGAGAGTAATCTTGATATTGAAGTCTTGCCACTGAGTGAACAGGTCAATATATCTGGGTGCCAGAATCTCGGGTTTTGAACACAGACTGGTGGGGGATATTAAACACGTCTGACATGTTCTGTGCGCACACTTTTTATTCTCAGCGGCAGGAGTTACTTTATAGCTGTGTCCTTCCCTGCAGGGCAGCGTGTGAGGGTTCAGGCTTCACTCACCCCCCTCATTGCGAAGATGATGGTTCTCTGCCTCAGGTGGAACACAAGGCTGAAGTCAAACAAGTCGTTCAGCTATTTATTCATATCTGATATTTTAATAGCTTTCATTCCAAACACAAGGATCCTGCTGCTGCTGCTGCAAAACCAGAGTGACAATAAACTGAAAAACCAGAGCGCTGCAAGATATAGATTTGTCTTTGTATCCAACACTCTGTAAGTCCGGGAGAAAAAAAAAATTGAGTTAAATTCTACTATAAACTGACAACAAGAAAACAAGTAACTGATGTGGATTAACTGATCAATGAGGATAAAAGTCAGAGAGAAGGAAATGTACCACTAGAGACATGAAAATAGTTCATAGGATAAGATCAACAGTTACTGCCCTCAGGGCAGAAGTTGCCTTTTTCTTTCTGCTCATATGGCAACAAGCAGGGGAGGGTTTAATGTGCCCAGCAAAACAAAAGTGCTCCCATTCACTGCTGAGAAGAGCAGTGTGTACAATATAATCTGCAATTCTAATTGGTTTCAGGGAAAATAAATATGATAGACATAGCTTATTTTGTTTATTCAGAAAACAAGTACAAAAAGAACTAAGACAGCAGTGTTCAAAAATAAACACATTTTATGTTTGTATTTCCCCTTACCAAAACCAGATTGTAAGTATTGTATTTTTAAATCTAAGTTTATGTACCATTTATGTTTATTKACCCTGATTTCAATTTTATTTGAAAGATATTCTGAATGAATAGGATTTGAAAAAATCTGATCTCTTTACAATCAATTATTCAATAATGAACAGTTTCTGAAGTCCAGTAAGAAATATTTGCACAGTATTTATTTTAAAAAGAACTAACAAAAATTTGGTCTTCCCAATGGAAAGTAGGTGGGACCACAGCAATTTCCATAGTGAACAATTACCATCCTCAGGGAATGCTTCTATTTCCTTGTTAAAATCTTGATTGTTCCCATTTTGCCAATACAAAAGGAATATTGATTTCCTCTGTTTTGCCTATTAAAGTAAATTCCCAGCACCCCAGTTTGTAAAAATTCAACAGGCTCATGTGAAATGCATGATAAATAACCCAATTACAGGCACATAGTTAATTGTCAGAAATTGAAGTTACTGATAGAAAAGTCTCCMATTTAAAGTGCATCACATCAGTATTTGTCTCATTTGCATAAAATTATAGACATTTAACYCAAAGGTCTGGCTCTAGGGTTCTGCCAGTCCCTGTGCCACATCTCTGAAGCCATTTCCAGGCTACTTTTAACGAGTTCCACAGTGTATTAGAAGAMAAAAAGATGGTGCACAGTCACCTTTAAATCTTCTGTACCCATGAGGAAAAGTTTTAGCCTTGTTCCAATTGGAGAAGTTTATTCCAAAGTACAGAAGTCCACAGCAATTCAGGTTCTAGGAGATTGAATTCCATGCTCACATTTACATTCCTAAGAGACACCACTCAGTTCCTGAACATGATTTTCAAACTGTGGTTCTCCTGTCATCATTCACAACCTGAACATGATAACAAGAATATGCTAATTTGCACACAAATTGGTTTTGAAACCTGTTTGTAGAGACTTGGATACAATTTTAAAACACATTGTGCTCTTCAAAGCAAAGAAAGTGCTGTCTTGAACAAAAAAAAAGAATAAAATTTCCACACTTTGGATTGTGTGTCAGTCTAAGACAATCRTTGATCTTAATGAGCCTTCCCAAAGCACGAGAATATTTTGTGTAATATTTTTCTACCTTTGCAAGTCTTTGCATCCCTTCACTGTAAACATGAATGTACAAACTAGGCCAAGGCCACGCTGGTGTTAGATACAAGTTTGGAGTTAAAATTCTTAAACTGCTCATTTATTGACAAAAAAAAAATTAAAAAATCAGAGATTAAAATTCCTCCATTAGAACTYGTTAGGAGAAATTTCTAATCAGAGCCTTTTCTCTGATAAATTTTATTAAGAACTCTGATTGTATCAAGGATCAAACTGTCAAATATGGCTTCAGTCATCCTCATCTTCACTGTTAATTCATCATCACCATAGGAAGTCCACTGAGATTCTTCTTTGCGGAGCTCCTGAATCTAAAATAGAACATGGAAAGAATTTTTTACTGCAAGAATAAGAGGTTCAGAAAGGTACTGAGACACTGCACCTAATCCAACAACTTTATCTATGCATCATTCATTTATGTAAATCACAAGAACTGGAARTACTGGATCATTATTGCAATGAAAGGAAGGCAGTAATTTGAAGTTCTGAAGTTAATTTAAGTAAATGTGATTCTCACAAAAGCATGAGAATTTCTAGTTTAAACCTAGAGGAAATAAACAAATCCCCATTGGAAAGTCTGCTTACCAGAATAAGGTCCACTCTGTCTCTCTTACAGTTTCCATACTTGGTCATACTTAGGAATTTTCTTTTCATTTCTAAGTCATTCTTTTCCAGGTTCATTATTTTAATAATTTCACCCTGAACAAATGTCTACAAAATAAAGAAGGCTGAAAAGAATTCTCCTCGTAGGAATTCTGGTGCTGTGAAGGTTCCAGAGTGACAGGTGCCAGTGTGAAGATCCAGCTTTTAGTCCAGAATCATCCCAAAGTTTAGGGGACTGATCTAGAAGTAGTTGATCAATACTGGCCAMCCAACACATTTTAATCACAATAATACTTTAGAGGTTACATGCAAAATAGTCATCATTAGGAGAATTTAAGGGCCCATTCCCTTTCCTCTACAGAACTCCATACATATGGAATATTGTGAGTAATCAGCCCAGTCTGTATTTATTCAGGCATTTCAGAGTAATGCTGTTTTCTTCTCCCATCATCCTCCCAAATTTCACATTGCTTTTTGCCATTGCAGTCTCTGCTCTTGTCCCTGTATTTACATTGCCAGAACATACCTTGACATCGCTGACATCCGTCCTTCTGCACAGATGCCTGGAACAGGGAGATCCCACATCGTTTTTCATCCATGGAAACATGTTTGGATTTGCAGTCTCTTGGTATTCTGCACATAGCAACTCACGGGTCAAATCAAATATAACCTGTAACAAACTCAGCAGGACACTGAAGTCAGGGGACTGGACTCTAGTCTACAGCTCTCCATAAAAACTCCAGTGTTCCTTTAGCTGTATTTACTATCAGCAATGAGAATAACAYTAAATATTAGCTAATATGAGTCAGCCTACAGAACACTAGAAAAGTTAATTAACAGTTAGTGCTTTAAAAATACCTGGTTATACATCCTCTTGCTTTCTGCATCCAAATCATTCCCTGCGACATCATTATATTCAAAGTACTTTGGCACATTGATGTTCCTGAAATTTGAATTTATGTTCTCTGGGGTCCATAATTCTTCCACAGCATATACAGACAGGTTTGTAACATAAGAACTGTTGTGTGGTATCACGAGAGGAACTTCCACAGTTTTCTTCCAAGGAGCTGAGTGCCACTGGTCTGATTTGTACAAGTATTGCTTTTGTGTTTGTCTCACCAGCGTATTTTGGTCAGAATAAGGCTGATCAAAATCTTCAGAGCTTCCAAAGACACCAGCATCCAGGATTTTTATAAGGAACTTCAAGAGAGAGAAAAAGAAAAGCCAGATGATATACTCCATATTTTTCCACAATTTTTAGAGGTATGCAGATTATTAGCAACTGATTTAAAGTTACACTTAAAAGCCATCTTACTCGTGGGTTCAAGATGCTTACTGATGTGTCATAAAAAAACCCCAACAAACCTATTTTAATTGTATTTGGCAGAATTTAGAATTAGAAAGAATTACAGTTCTGGAGTTTCATGAACATTTTTGACATTTAGCAACATTTTTGTTCTAAATGTGGAACTGCTCTCCCCACCACCACCCACAAAGCAATTTTCTCACAGCCACGGGCTGCAAAGGAACTGGGCAGATGAGCTGAGGAGTGTCCAGGTTTGCTCTTAAATTAATAAAAACTGAAGTTTGAGCAGATTTCTCGGGTTTGACAACTGACATTCCAATAAAGAAGTCCCATTTGCTTTGTTTGAACCATACATGATSTATCCATTGGCTGCAGGATAATTCCTAAAATGAGGAATGGGTCACATTAAGTGAGCAGTCTGGTTCCTGATGTTGACACGATGTAATTTTTATGGATGATGAAAAACTGGGCCACACACTCCTGCCTGTATAGACCCAGCTTCAGGGCCAACACTTGAAATAAAAAACTTTCTCACTGTACTTACTGGCAAAGTGGTTGGAGAAGTCTCTGAAGATAAATGAAGTACCTTGTCTGKTTTTGATCTGTGTTTTCTTTTAATCTTCTTATATTCTTTAACTGCATCGTCTATAAATTTAGTTACAATTCTTTCTGTTACTGTGTGACAACCATGAATGCAAAGCGTATCAAAATCACCCAGTAAAACATCAGAAACCTTTGCTGATGGTTCAGATAAGGCAGCAACTGAATTTTCTTTGAGGAGAAATGGTTTCTGATTGTCTTCTTGCTTTAGGCCTTTGCCATAATTCATCATGTCTTTTTCAAAGGCACTTTTATATTTGTGTTGAGCTGCTTCAGAAAATGCAATTAAAATGTCAAACAGAAGTTTTTTACTGAGTTCACTTGCAATATCATCAGCAAGTTTAATTCTTTTCTGATCCTCTACCAAGCAGCAAATATTTTTGCTTGTGTTTACCTCATCTGTCTGGCTTTTCTTTGGAAGTGCATCTGCAAATATCCTTTGTTTTATTTGTGCCAGTTCTGTTTTTTCTTTATCTGATCCTAAGCACATTAAGTTATTTTGACAGAGGAATTCATTACAATTACACTGGTTAAAGTGTGGAAACTTTTGCCCTTTTCCAGACACCAAGGCAGTGTGTAACCTAGGCTGGTTTTCTTTCACTTCTGAACCTCCTGCACTTTTTGTGTCTTCTGCTGTCTCCTCTGTAAGCCCCACTCTCTGCTCATCATCTTCAGAATATTTACAGTCTCCTTTGAAGGATTCATCATCATAGAAGGAGTCAGAGTCCTCATCCCCCGTGTAACTGGAGCTATTCTTGTTAGCCCCCAAAAGGTGAGAAATCTCCTCAGCTCTGACAAAGACACCACAGTGCTGAGCACACTCAAAATACTTCACCCCTTCATAAGTTCCACTGTTGTCACCTTCAGCTTTGTCCAGTGCAACACCAGCCCAATGGCCACTGCCAAAATGAGTCTGGCCTTTGAACATCAGCGTTCCAGGCTGGCTCTGCTCCACCAACACTCTGTCCCCAACTTCAAATGATAACAACGGGTCATCACTGGCCTCCTCAGTGCTGGGCTGCATTAAGCATGTTTTACGTTGTTTAATCATGAAGTCAGAGCTTTTGCTTTCACCAGAAGAAACAGTATTTGACACAGGCAGAAACTCCAAATTTTGCAAAGGCATCTCCTGTTCTCCTTGCTGGTGTTCTGACAAACCCTCCTTTGAGCTGGGAAGGGCTGTAAGTGAAGATTGTTCTGAGAGAAGACCATCCTGAGCTGAAAAAGCACCACTTGTCTCTGTATTGAGCAGGGGAAATCCTTCAGGCACGATGTTGTCAGGGGATGGGGGTAATGCATCCATTTCCAGTGATATATCTTCATCCATGCCCTGACTGGGCTCCCAGCCTGTCATTAGTTCCGGTGGAGATGGGAAATCATCCGTGCTCGAGGTAGGATCATCATTTTTCATTGCATCTGCACCTAGAGGGAGAGGAGGAAGATCTTCACTGGGAAATGACAAATCCTTTTTGTTAGAGGAYGGCAAGTCAGCACTTCCATAGGACAATACTTCATCCCCAGGAGACAGTATTTCCAACAAGGTATCCTCATCAGTTGGAGGGAGACCCTTATCACTAATGGAGGTGGTATCAGCGCACGAAGGGCTGGCAGCTGCCTCATTCCCCTGCTTTGGGATCCCCTGAGGACAGGGTTTGCTTCTGCTGCAGCTTTGTGAGGCACCCAGACGTGGCTCATCCACTCCCTCAGAAGGGTTTTCAGACTGGGAGGAATGTGCTGAMTTGGTTCTGGAGGCATTTGCTTTATCTCCTGGAATGAAAGAAGGCAAGTGATCAGTGCAGCCAGGATCCGATGCCTTTCCAGGGTGTTTCTGGGAGTGGGATGAAGTCTCAGCTCTGTCACTGTCAAGCAGCTCACGTTCATTGTGTTTGTCACTGGGTGATGTTTCCTTTCCATTGCTTATTGATATTGGCATSTCTGTTGAGAGATTAGGAAAGCCATCACCCCTGTCATAGGCAAACTCTGCCGGGACACTGACAGCTGGGTCCTCTCCGTGGTTCAGCTCTAATTCCGGGTCTGAAATGGAGCTTTCCGAGATGTCAATCCAAACTGCAGACACTTCCTGAAATTCTGGGGCTGAAGAGCCTGATTTGGCACTTTCATATTTCAAAAAGAAGTTGTTTGACTTGGATGAAGATTCAGTGGAAGTTAATCCTTCAGAAAATGCTTTTAAATTTAGTTCTGCATTAGAAGCGTCATGAGAAATATGATCCAAATGCTTCAAACAGCRACTGTCATCCACCTGATGGATCTCAGAAGGGACAGGCACTTCCACTTCTTTAACTGGAATATTTAAAAGAATTTTTAAAGTCAGCATTTAATAAAAAAATACTTTATAGAAGAGGCTGCTGATAGATCACTTAGGATACACAAATCTATAGTGTTCCTCACTATGATGTCTAGATCTAGAAGTAAATTAAGGGTTGGACTTTATGATCCTTGTGGGTCCCTTCCAAATCAGGATATTCTATGATCCTATCAAATGCAGAAAGATGGTTCATTAGAAAAATGACTGAAATAGGAAATATTGCCACAATATGTAAATATTTATAATACAGAGATTATGCATAGCCAGAACTATGTAARTGATATAACTGGCTCATATATAAACAGACAGTTTTATTTTTTACCTGTCCTACTGAGAGTAAGAAATATGAACTGAGGATAAAACCTGGAAACAAAAATAACTCCAGCATGTCCTGTCCAAGTCTATCTTCAACTGATCTATGTTCTTTTAAAAAGAACACCCTTAAATTATTGAAAAAACGCCTCAAAAGAGTAAATTGTTAACGACACAATCAGAATAAGTTATGATTTTGTTCTGGGGAAGCAGTATAATCATATCTCTTAATAAACCTTTTGAGAGATCCCCACCATCTTTCCTAGCAGTGATTTATACATTGGCTATAGTGAGCAAGACACTTGAGTAATAAATGAGAAGATTGTCTCTCTTTCTGACTGGATTAAAGTTTGATTGAAGTGGTTGAAACAGATTGGACATAATAGCATTAAGTATGATTAACCTGTTCCTTCAAGAGTATTTTCTGCCTGAACCAGCCATAAGTTACACCAGGTGGGAAGCATCCCCAGGCCTTTCACTGGGAACTTGCTGCCACATGGATTAATATCTTCATTATCTTTAGGATCCACCTTTGGCTTTGAAATAAGTGCCTTCTCCTCCAGCACAGTTTCCTAGAATGTAAATGTTTAGGAGACAGGGTTAATGTCTTAAGGAAAAAGTGCACATAACCAACACACAAGACTGATTTTGACAATGTTCAAAACTGCCAGATGAGTCTTGTGCTGGCGCTACCTTAAGGCAAATATAACCTGGGACACCCTTTCTTTAGGCATTAACAGAATTCCAGGGGTAATCCTTACCAGAAATGCACACTTTTGGCCTTCTCTTGTAATGAGCGTGGATGTAGGTTCACCCATTCCAGCTGAATTTGCAGGTTCCAGAGATAATAAAATATTATGCTGATCATTAAGGGACTGCTCCAAGCCTGGGGACTCCTCCACCTTTTTCTGGTGGTGTACCAGTGTTTCCTTGTTCTCAGTAGAAACACTGTAAACAGTTAGACAAGGAATTAATGACTGGGAGTTGTTTTTGTGTTGCCAAGTTAGTCAAGCACTACCAGAAGCATTTAATTTGTACCTTTATTGATTTCATATGGATCTGTCATGACTGTCTCTGGAGTGTTCACATGCACATGTTTTTAAACCAGCAAATTAGTAAAGCCAGAAACACTGGGAATAGTGTCTTTATTTCTCCATTCCCCTCCCTCTCACTTGATACTGTACTTTGTATAATCTGTTTTCTAATCTTCATAGACAAGAATAGGAGGAGACTGAAAAAATCATCAGCAATTAAAAAGCAAAACCAGGATCAAACTCTGAACCTGTTTGCCTTCTCCGTTTCCAATCGATTATAGCACATCAAATTTCAACAATTCTCATTAAATTTTCCACTTTAAATAAACATCACAACTTTATGGACATTTGGGACATCAGATACTGATTGTGATGGTGACTTTGAACTTCCTCCTTAGTGCAGAAGCACAAGGCAACATGATTCATACTCACAGGCTTTTCCGTTAGAGGTACAACTTCTAGAATAGACAGTTGAGTAAGTTATTCTGCCCAGAAAAAAATGCATGTATTTTTTTTGATTTCTGACTTGTTTTTACTTTAATAGTGGTTTAAAAAACTATGTTTTTAAAGAGATTAAAATTAACATGACCATGTCGAGAAGGTAAATCCCTATTAATACTTTAAGGTGAAAAAGGAGGCCAATGTACTATTCAACACCCCTAATGTTTAAAATCTGTCCATTTATAATAATTACAAGTTTCAGTATCCCTTGTTTCTAGTATTTAGCATTCATTAACAAACCCCCAAACTAGCAGATTTTTTTACATGTTGATAATTTATTATTCCAGTTTTAAAAGTATTTCACAATCCTTTCCATCCCCTTACAGCCCTGCTTATGAACTACATTCCTGCTCAGTATAAAATATGAACATACCCATGCAGGGGGATAAATGGCATAACTACCACTGTGCACTCTTACACAGGACGGAGATCTATGGACAATCAGCCAGAATTTGGGTGCTTTTGAGTTCCACAGGCSCTGGCTGCTCCAGACTGACGCCAATATTCACTGTTCTGCTATGAGCAGCCTTGTCAGTAATAAGAAGTGAAAGCACAGCCAAGAAACCTTTTAAAGATTTCTCTGACTTGTAATCAATAACACCATGAATTATAGATCAGTTCCATGCAGGGATTTATTTGAAAGCCTTTCCCTGTGGGGACTTAAGTAAATGCACAAACCTGACTCACCAYTCTGCTAAAGCTCCGGGTAACACTGAATGAAAGGGGGATTTAATTCATATAGATATATACTTGTCTTTAACTGATTTTTTTTTAGTTTCTGAAGCAAACTAGGTTTTGTTCTGAGCACTGTGGCTGCTGTTGGGTTCTCATTCACACTGCTCAGCTCCTCCAGCCCAGCTGGAAGCAGACAGGGATGCTTGGGATACAGCTCCTGGGGAACAGGAGGCTGCTGATTTCTCAGTCTGACTAAACTCCTGAATTATCTCTTGCTGTGGGCACTTTACATGACACCTCTATGCTGCAATTTAAGCATAAAATTTAGTCCTATGTATTACAAAATCCTTCTGTGGTGAAATCCTCAGTGAAGCACAGACCTGCTCTGAGGGGTTAAGTGATACAGAGGCTCAGAGCCAGAGGATGACAAAGGAGTGAATTTCACCAATTAAATCAATACATTTCTACTCATTCCATATGGGTATTGTGAAGTCTAATTAATATATAGTTGCAAAGTGGTTTGAGTTTGTATTTAAAAGCCAGCATGAAAACATGAACTATCAATAGCAGTTATGTGGCATCATTAAGGATGCCCTGAGGAACTCACCTCTGGGACAGAATGACAAGCAGGGATCTTGATGCATCAACTGCTTGAACACAGAAGTTTTCCAAATTTATCATCATAGAACTCCTTCTTTGGAGTAGTTAAAGCTCACACAATTATCTAGGACAGAGCTGTCTCCATCTTCTCCACTGGATTGGGTCTTATCTTCAGCTATCAYTGAGAAAGGTTTTACTTACCCCTCGTATTTCTTGCTCTGTTTGTGCTTTAGATGGACACAACTGTCTTTACTCTCTGRCTGTGACTTCATAACCTCTTGCTTCCCAACCAAACTGTGGAGTTTTTCCTGGAGTTGTGCTGTTGAATGCTGCATCATTAGGATTTCTCTCTGCTGCTTTAATAAAAGCTTCCTTTCTTGATGGGCTGCCCTATAGATCTTCTGCAGGTGCTGGATTTCTGCCTATGCAAAGCAGAGAAAGAAAGGAGCATAAGAGAGTGAAGGTAACAAAAGAGATCTACTTAAAATATGTATCATGTTTCTTAACATAGGGCACTATTACTCAAAAAAATACCCTGAAAATTCAATATACAGATTCTGTTCCATTTTGTAAAAAAAAAARTAAAAATTCAGTTTTATTTTTCTCCAGGAGTTTCACCTGCAAAAACTGATGACAGGTRAAGGGATATTTTGATGGGGTGTCAAGAGGTGAGACCTTTAAAAAATGAATTTTCTTCAGATCATTCAAAGCTACAAGGTGCTTGTGGTTTACACAAGGAATTCCTTTAAGTAAAGGAGASTCCTGCTACATGAGGAGCAGGACACATTTTCTGACTACCAAGTGTAATTATGAACCCTGCATAGTGGAATAACTGAGACTATAAAATTAGCTGTCAGATTAATTTAATATATTTCAACATCACAAGCATAAATCAGTGGAAACCTACATTATATGACCTGTTTGTTATGGCATAAATAGAAAAATCCACAATAACAGTGAAGTAGCAGGAAAAAAAAGMAAAAAAAAAGATGTTTTCTCCAAGATTTACAGACTGCTGACTTTGGCACAAAAAACACCTCACTGAATGTAGGAAACAAGCAGAATAATGGATGCAAAATGACTTTTTTTTTAAAAACCACAAATCCCACTTGCTCCAGCAGCTCCAGACACCTCCCTGTGCTGCATCCTCCCAGTGGAGGAGAGGAACCCCAGCCCTCTCCCTGCAGCATTACCTGCTCCCGTTTGAGCTCCGTTAGGATTTCGCRCTGCTTTGCTGCCACGGCAGAGGCTCCATTGCTGTCCTGCAGGTCTTCCAGAACCCTGCRGATCAGAAGGACGAGAATCAGTCAGATAATTAAATGCCTTGAATTTACACCAGGGGTGGGAGGAAAGCTCCTCCTAAAGCTGCTGTAGCTATGGAAGGCTCTGCAGAAAGTTCTGCTACACTCTGAGGACATCCCAGCACCTAGGGGCTGTGGTTCCTGGACCTCTCCCGAGGCGACTGGAGTCTCCTGAGCACAGCACTGGGAAGGGACACCATGCACAAAGAGGTTCACATGGTACCTCAGGGCTCCTCATGTTGGTCAGTGCTGAGGGACACCCTCACCATCCATCCCTGAGGGCTCCTCAGGGGGGTCAATGCTGAGGGACACCCTCACCATCCATCCCTGAGGGCTCCTCAG